>RJWH01004558.1:0-102943 GCA_004363575.1 Solenodon paradoxus | reverse complement strand
GAAACTTTCAAACATTTGAATTCTATTGAATATAATGAGAAGTAACACATATACAGTTTAGTAACTAATTATAGAGCTAACACACATGCATTCACTGCCCAGGTAGAGCAAAACTAGCCTTAGAAATTCCCTGTGTGCAGTAGGATTTTTTTATGTTGTTTCTGGATATGGAAACTCAAAGACTGAACTGCAATTTCTATTGCCTGAAAATAAGAATTATCCCTGATAAATGCAAATATATGTAACTTTGGGTCCAGGCTGCATTCCTGCCTCTGCCCAAAGGTTAGTCTCTATGTTGCATATAACCATTAATAAAGAGTAAAAACATTTTTCACAGTTCCTGTCACCAGTTAACCAGTTTAACAGTTGGTGTAATCTTTTTCATACACACACACAATGCTGTTTGGTTACACCCAGATAGGGATTCCTGGCAGCACAGCTCTGCAAAGGGCAGTCCGGGAAGCAGATCTGAGCCAGGAGACGGCAGCTCGGCTTCCTGAGGCTGGGTGTCTCCCTAGCACGTGCTGGCAGTCACTACTCTGGGGCGTCTTCTCAGGTCATCTGCCAGGGTTCCAAGAATTCAGGACACCTTTCTTCCTCTGAAGTTTTTCTGTGACATCGAACTTAATGTCACCTTTCAGAGGCAGTAACAGCTAATTGTTTTCTTCCACCTTCTGTCCTAACACACCAGACTTTCAAATTCCAGGGGACTGTTTCCACCTTGTAAGGCCCTAAGTTTGCCTCCTATGGAAACCTAACTCTTAGCCTATGAAGTCCATCAGTATCCAAACCCGAGATAAGGGGGACCACTATGACCTCAATACCCACTAACCAGTAAGTGGGATGAATTGTCTTCCTTTCTGCCACCTGGGAATTTCCATTTCTTTCTTCGAAATTGGCTATTTGTTTCGAAGTAAGTGATTTTAGTCAGTCTCTTCACAAATCTGGAGCAGGAGTGACTACTTTAAGAGTTCAGTGTAGATGTTGGCTGGCAAGCTGATCACCTCCCCACCCCCTGGGGAACTTTTAAAACAGGTAAAATGATCCCATATATGTAACTTTCTGATTTTTGATAACACATTTCCCCAATGACTTGTTCATTTTTCTCAATCTCCAGTGTTTAGCACAGGGTCAAGATCATAGACACCAATAAATGTTTGTACACATCAAGCTGTGGACAGTTACAGTTATTTAGGCTTCACAGGAAGTTGACCACGGAGTTCCCAGAACTCAATACACAGAAGCAAGTGGTGAGTCTATAGATGTTTACCCGCAGCTGGGACTCACAGGATGGGATCTGGGATCAGGAAACCACTTAGCAGCTGCTGTTGCTTTTCCTTTTTCTCATTAGAGCCAAGAAAACTGTCAAAGCAGGTGATGCAACAATGAAGCTGATGCAGAAATACCAATCCCCTCAGGAATTTCTCCTGGAAATGGACTGCCATCCTCCAGCTCCTCTCTGGAGCTGCTTCAGGAAGAGCTTCTTACTGCGGCCACCAAAAATCGATTATGGCTACAGAGAGGTAAATCCAAGATTTTAACTTGCTTCAGTGCAAAAATGCTTGGCTTTCATTAGGGAAATTGAAAATTCAAAGCAGTGATACTATCTTATTAGAGTGGAAAGCTGGGGTGGTCTCCATGCAAATGAGAAACTTGACCTGCACCTGTCGAAAACCTGTTATGGTTAATGCAAGGGCTTTTCAGCCTTCTACTGTAAAATTCTAGGAATAAACGCATGTCTAGAAAATGTTGCCTCTTTTTTTGTACAAGTACACAATTCACAGTAGAAACTAATTTTTAGTCCAATTCTATTATGTCAGATAATGTGCTGGGCAATTTCAACACATTTATCATCCAATTTGAACAACTACTACAAAATAGGTATTTATAACTTAAATTTGTAGATGAAGAAAACATCAGGACTTCTAGGGCAGGAAGAGGAGAGGACAGGGCCATGAGAAGGCGTAAGGGGCTTCATCAATTTTGGAAATGTAGACTTCACTTGAGGCAGTCGGCTCACGGGTAGGTACATTATGGCTTCCTTTTTTTTTTTTAAGCAAAAGTGCAGGCAGGAACGAAGGCAAGTAGGCAGGCAGGAAGAGTGGCAAAAGCAGCACTCATTCAAACTTTTCACACTGGTTGCTCTCCCAGCCCCGGGGCTTGAACTGGGAACCCTGAGATGTATGTGGGGCAGTTCCCAGGGTGTACTAGAGCACTAGGCCACTGGGAGCACCCTGTTCTAGTGTCTTTATAACTTGGTATATATCTAAATAATATACAATAACTCAAACCTTTTGGGAAGATTCTGAGAGGTTAAGTAGTAACTGACCCCAAACCACACAGCCATCCAGGACTGACTAGAACCAGCACATTTGCAGTTCTAAAGGGTACTTACCTGGAAGTAGAATATCTAGAAAGTATGTCTACATTAAGATTGGCTTCAGAACCAACTAGACTATATCATGACATCCTCTATAAATCCGTTCTAGAGAATAATCTGAATTCCCTGTTTTTTTTTTTTATATTCATCTGTGGAAAGCAGGGATATTTCAGCATCCAAGTCCACTACATTGATCAGGATCACTGCTTAGTCTTCAGTGACAATTTCACAAGGGGCTTACTAAATAAACTTTGTAATGCTAATTCAGTTTGGCCTGTGGCTTATAAAAACAGCCTAAATCTAAGGGCAAGGCTGTTCGACAGATCTTGAGATTCCACTAACTTTGCTTAGAGGGAAGAGGGGCAAAAGTTGACGTTACCATTTATTGAGCATCTATTATGATCCAGGGATGGTTTTAAGTGTATTTCTTCTCCATTTAATCCTCTTCAATCCTGAGGGATGATACTGGCCCATTCTTTAAAAAAAAAGGTTTTTACGAGGATGCAGACAGAGTTTACATGCAGGTGAGACATAAAATAATTCAATAAAAAACTTAGAAGAAAGGGTCAGGGGGTCATGATGGCAGTGGGAGCTTGCAGGGAAAGGGGCCTTTCGATAGCGGCACATTACTAGGATCAAGGTTTTTAGGTCTCCTTTTTGAGGAGGGGATCGAGGACTGCTTTTTCTCAAAAGGTTCGTTGGTTAACTTTTTTCCTCAAACAGGAGAAGACCCTGGGAAGACTATCTCTCTAGCATTATGTCAAGTTGTTCACTTATGATCCCTAAAGCTAAGGGACAGAGGAGGAGGAAATAAACAGCAGAAAGGTGGCTAGGACTGATGACCAGTTCTAATTTCCAAAGAGAACCTGCAGGAGGAAGTCTGCAGGCAGTGGCGACAAAGGTATATTTTCTGAGGGACGCTCAAAGGGTCAGTTCTAATTATAGCCACACTTGACAACAGGTGAAGCAACAGAACACTTAAAGACTGTGAAGACATTAGAATCCCAAATCTGTTAATGAATCTCGAAATCTATTTTAGGACTACAGTAATTAGCCATACTCTGAATATCTAATTTTACAAAACACATATATATTCCATGGTCTCTAAGAGACCCAACTCTTAACAATTTACTCTTACCATCTAATGTATAACATGGGAATAAACATTAGAAATCAAAGTTCATGTAAGTTGGGCATGTCAAAGATGGTGCACCAAGGGGTTCCTTTTACCTAAACCACATGTCAACTGCCAGTGTTAATAACATGTGGACGGATACCATAATCTGCAATAAACAGAAACTCGAGGAACTAGTTTAACTAAAGCAAACTAGGTATTAACAGTATTTGCTCTGACTTCAATTTCAAAAAACTAGTTAAATGAAAAAATTAAATGGCAATTCAATTTCATATTCTTGTAAAATTTACTTTTTTGGTATTGATAAGCAAAGAAAGTTATACATTTTTACCAATCCTTTTGAGAGTTTTCTAGTTAAATGGCCAAGTGTGTCCCATAAGCATACCAGCAGCATAGCCTCATTCCGGAGCCCCAGATTTTGCAAGCTGCCTCCAGGACTGGGTACATGTCCAAGGCTGACCTTCGTAAGGCTTATTGACACTCACAGAATGCTGATCTCTGCTCATCAACAAGTTGTTTCCATGACCTTTTTATTTAAACGCCACTTAAATGTTCTAAAATGAGGGTCAGAATTGAGAGGCGATCAGAAGACACTTGACCCAGTCTCCTCTTGAGTGAATTTACAGAGGTCCCGAGTTGAGCAGGGCCTTTGCCAGAGGTAGTACTGAGAGTTACTTGCAAAGGGGACCAAGGATGAGACCTCCATGGCAGGGCCAGGCGAATTACTAGGTTTATCAAGGGATAACAAGTGCCAGACTCTTCTTTTTCCTCATTCAATCCCAAGGAAGCAATGGCCCATTTTATGAAGAATGAAACGGAATCAGAAGTTAAGTAATTTGCCAAGTATGTGACAAGGGTACGATTAAAACCAGTCCTGTTTAGCAAAAATATCATGTTCACTGTATCTTGATTTCAAAATCCCCGACTTCAGTGCTCCTTGGTCAGTCTTAATCTACCCCACTTTGTATAGCCAACAACCCAGCATTATATTCAAAGTGAGAATTAAGCCATCTATCACACGGTGTCGGTTAGAGAGGCATATTATTGCTCAGGATGCAGGGACATGTCATTTGTTTCAATGTTTTTATTAAAAAAAAAAAAAATTAAGACCTTCATGGCACAACTTCTTCCCAGCACAGTTATGTTTTAGTTATACCAATTACAATACAATTACAACCAATAAATGTGGGGACGGACGAAGGGGGTAACTTCTGATTTCAAACTTAAAAAAAAGGGGAGGCCACTTCAAACAAAGTTTAAAAATACTTAAAAAAAAAAAAACCAAACCTTTCAGAGTACTGCCAACACAAGTGTGTTATGCTGGCATTCCATTTCCCGCCATCTAATCAATGCAGACACAGGGAGTGCTGAGAAATAGTGTCCCAAAACAAGGTATACAGATGAGGTAATTTACAACAACACAGAAGTTGTTATTCTGTAAACCCTTGCCCCCCACCCCCACACCCAATTGGGTCTCTTTCATCATGCTTCTGCAGTGACTCTTTAAACAGCATTTAAAAATCTTCTGCTTATTTTTAAAAGGCTCTGGGTGGCATTTCAGAGTCCTCTGCATTCACCTTCAATTTCTCCCAAAGTCTGATGCACTTTAGGCGGTCCGGCTGTCTGTAGCTCCCTCATCAGCCTTAGCGACACCTAGATTCTGAGCTACAAGGGTGGGATGTGAAGTCTTTACATACAACCCTCCTCCCTACCTCAAAAGAAAGAATTCATTAGTCTTGTGTCCTGTTCAAATCACAATCCAGTGCAAACATAATCACCAACTGCATCTCTGGCACATCTGGTGCTTTTAGCTTCTGCACAAATTCAACAGGGTAACCCTCCGTGTTCCAGGGCATAAAAGGGTCAAGAATAATAAATATCCACTGTAAGTGGCCACAAGGAAGAAAATCACCCTACTGTACAGTCAGAATGTTTTCCCTTCAGCTTTCCACATGGGTGAGAAACATTATAAAAGGAAGCTTTAGCTTCCTCTAAAGTTTACCATTAAATTCACTAAGGCCGTCACACCTTGATCAAGTACTAAATCCAAGATGGGTTACAAAGTTAGGTTAAGTTCACTAAATTCAGCTCCTCAATTTATGATGCCCCAGTGAGAAAGGATTGTGACTCTATAAAGGTAGAACTGGGAACTAAGACTCTAGACCTTAAAATATGTTGGAAGAATTTTTCCTAGTCCCCACAAGCAGCTACTGTATGGAGTAACAGGAGAAAATACAGAGCTGATGGTTTTGCTATTGTGCTTAAAAAACTAGGCTTCCTCAGTGAAGCACCTGATAAACTTAGGTGGTTGATTAGTGGAAAATCCACTTTACACACACACAAACACACAAAACTGGCGACTTTATTTCCATCCCTAATCCCTGCACCGCTGACACACAAAATGAGTTTTATGGCAAAGGATCCTTAATCCCCAGAGATGCTTTGGCTTGTGGTGCTTTTTTAAGGCCTCTCTGCCCTGCCCGGTACCATGGGTCGAACGAGGGGTGTATAAAAATGGGGCCTTGGGAAGCCTCCACGGTACGGGGCTGCAGGCCCCTCCGATGTGAACGTGAGACACCCACCCAGCGAGACCTTTACACAGGGAACTTAAATCTAACCTTGATAAATAAAACCAAACGTTTATTTACACCAAAGAATTCCAACACTGGATCTTTCACATATGAAGGACATAGTATTGTATATATACACACAGCAAGGGGTGGCAGGGCTGTAACAAGAAAGTTTATCATTCCCCCACAATTACAGGTCTACCATTTCAGTTTCACTGGAGATAGTGGCTCTGCTTCTGCCTCTCAGATAAACTTACAAGACCATGGGGCAGGTCTCCTCACTGGATGGTGTGTAAAGGAACGGAAGGCAGGAGGAAAAGAAGGTAGAAAGTTGAAACGAAATTCAGTGTGGCCACATCTCCCATTAGCTCTTAAAGAGTTGCTAGCATGAAACCTAGAGAGACAATGTTTGTTTCTTTTGTAAAAAGCAGTAAGTTATGCCCAGTAACTAACTGAATTCAAAATTGCCAAGTCAAAGAAAACTGAAAAAGGTTTTGTCTTCCCCTCCTACCAGCTATATCGAATGATGGGAGATGAAAGGTATTAAAACTTAAAAGGAAATGAAAACTAAATGATAAGTGAATTACATTTAGGATTAGGTCAAGTAAGACATGATTCATACCAAACTTGAGTTTTCAGGACCTGTCTGCACTTTGCAGACTTTCAGCATCTCAATGTGACTAGGACGTATTCCCACTAGACTCACCAGACACCCCAACTTGAAGCTCTGGAGTAAAGTGATCTAAGTGACTAGCAGCACACTGCTCTTATCGGTTGGGTCCCCTCCCTTCCTCCTTTCTTCCCACCTCCCTTGAGAAGCTACATATTCTATTATCTCTGGAGAAGAACATGAGATACAAACCCCCCAAGTGTGGGATGACGGGGGAGCAATAATGGGCACGGGACGCGATCTCCACCCGAATGTGGCAGCCAGGATTGAGGCTGGTTCATCTTTGTTCTTTAATGATGAGGAACTGAATTGGAAGGGGAGAAAAAATTTGTCCGTGAAATATTTCACCTGCAGGTAATTTTTCAGGGAACCCCCTGAGTTTATGAAAAGTTCATGTTTTTTTTTTTCCTTAAAAAAAAGAAAAAGAAAAAAAGGAAAAAAGAAAATCAGCCTATTATAATTTCTTTTTTATGACTGAACTACTATAAATCCACAAGCAACGGTTCAGACACGGTGCTTCTGAAGTATTTCACCCCTCCCCGCCAGGCGCAAGCTGCGTCAGGGAGAGAGCTGACTCCCCACCTCTGCTCAGGCCTCAGGAGACAGAAGAGCCACTACTGCTGGGCGCCAGCGGCAGCTGGCACAGGCATCCCGAGGGGGTTGGCAGCAGCAATCACTGGTGAGCCTGCCAGAGGTCCGAGAGGTGAAGGGGTTGGCACTGAAGAAATCCCTGAAAGAAAACAACTGACAGTGAGCCAGACACCAATCACGGAAACTTTCACAGCACCTATCTCTAAGCGACAGTAATCATTTTCTTTCAAGTGAGGGTCTCATTTAAGACAAGTTTTTTCAAATTCAATGCTCACAAGTCAAAACAGCGATTTGGAACACATTTAGGACACAGTTAAAAGAGATCTAAGCTTAGAGAATTTAAGGTGTTTAAGACAAAAGGCTAATATGCTGCAACTGTGCTTGGATATCCTCCCAGACTGAAGGGTAGACGCCAACCAAATGTTTTGCCTGTAATCTGCTAATGCGGCAGCGGTTGTTAGTGGCCACATGTGACCACTAAAAATGTGGCTGGTACAATGAACGAAAAAAATTCAAATTATTTGATTTTAATTAATTCAAATAGTCATAGGGCTAGTCTTTACCATACTGAATAGCACAGGACGGGGAGTCAAAGTTCATGTGTTCTTACATCACATTGCCTAGTCAGCAGATTTCAAAATCACATTAGTCCCCCCTTGTCCATGGGGATGAGTTCCAAGAACCCCAGGAGTGTATGGCACCCTTACATGTCTTTTCCCTACATGTTCATACCTACTATAAAGTTTAACTTATAAATTAAGCACAGTAAAAAATTAACAATAACATAATAGAACAAAAAACGCTAACAAGTTATGTGAACACTGTCTCTCCCTCTCACTGCAGGCCACACTTACGGACTGCGGTTGAGCAGGGTAACGAGACCGTGGGAAGTGAAGCTGTGCGTGGCCGGGTGTGTCACCCTCCCCATCTCCCGCCATTTTTTGTGTGCTGTTTCCTGGAAGACTGTCAATAACCCACTCAAGGTAGCTCACTGAGGTTTCACAGACATCAAAAGCATTCTGAAACCTGCTGAGGAGAGCCACACAGGTCAGCAAGACAAGAGATGGTCCAAAGAAATCAGGGGATGATATTAAGAATAATAACTGACTTCCACATTT
This sequence comes from Solenodon paradoxus, assembly GCA_004363575.1. Classification (NCBI taxonomy): domain Eukaryota; kingdom Metazoa; phylum Chordata; class Mammalia; order Eulipotyphla; family Solenodontidae; genus Solenodon; species Solenodon paradoxus. The sequence goes on along the minus strand of RJWH01004558.1, from coordinate 94,479 downwards.
TTCTTTGAAAGGAAATTTACAGTAAACCGACCTGACATCATATTGGCGCTGCTGACAGGCGTACTGCCCCCTGCCATGGCAGATGAACCCATTCGAGCCTGGTCCTTCACAACAGTGTCTAGAAAAGAGACAAAAAGGATTGAAGGCTTAAACTAAAGGTCTAGGGCCTTAAAGAAGTCATTATTTACAGTCCATATTATTCCTAGGAGAACCTAAGGTGACGAAATGCCTTCATCGTGAGTTAGACAAGTAATTTAAAACAGAATGATCTTTCCTGTCAAACTGTGGTCAAGGTCAACTTAGACCAAAGGGTAGGAAGATGAAGTAATTACCCACGGTAGAGCTAATTTAAAACAACTCATTCTGTGAGGGTTTTATATGACAACGCAATCCAGCCTAGTCCAAGGCAGTGATATAGTTTCTGTGGTCTGGTTTTATTGCAACCCATAACTCAGCTAGTCAGGCGTGGCGCTCAACAGACCAAAACTACAGGTTTGTGCAGGTTAATTCTATGACTACAAACTTCACTTTCATCTCAATCAGCCTGGTGGTCTGCTTCAGGTACAGGAGACTGGGAAGAGTGTAATCCATTCTCCATAAAACCATTCTTCCACTCCCCAAGGAACAAGCCGATGTTGAAGCTGACATCATAGTGAGCATGGGTAGTCAGTTAAATCCACAAACCTACTATATCAGATTTTCAAGTTTCCTTGGCTCTCTCCAATGAATGATTACCAGAGACAGAACAGAGGGCGATTTGTTCTAAGACAACCACACCAGATAGCCACCGAGACAGTTGATTTAGGAGTTATCATGTGTCCAGAATTCTATAAGATAAAAATCCTCCCAACAATTCTAAGGCAGTTGCTACCAATGTTCCCATTTGAAGAAACTGAGGCTTAATTGAGGGTAAAATGACTTTGCAGTGGGCTAATGGGAGCTGCGATTCCAACTCTGTTAATGCAGGACTGTAGCTCCAGAGCTTTGTCATAGCATATCCAGGTTTTAGGGACTGGACAGTTGGACTCACAGAAATAGGGGTGCTCCATGGCCTCTCTTGCAGTGAGTCGTGACTGGTGGTCATATCGCAGCAGCTTGTCCAGGAAATCCAAGGCCTCAGGGCTGACAAGGTGCTGGTTTTCACTATGGACAAAGCGTTCCCATCGCTTACGAGAGTGTCTGCAGAGCCAAAGAGGGAGAATGATAAATGAATTAAGTAAGGGGCAGGCAGAGAAGCCCAATATTTCCCAGCCAATAGCAAAGAAAGATCAAAACCCAAGAGAACAGTCTTGTACCATTCTGCCACTGGGGAGACAAAAAAGCTAACTGGAGAAACTAGAAATAGCGGTGCTACAGTAAAGAGAAATATGGGGCCTCACAATTTTATGAAACATAGTTCAGGTTATTTTAAAGGGGTGAATGCCACTGAGCAGGAAAAAGGCCAGGTAGCTGGGCTACCCTAACCAGGTGTCTTTCCCATACCACAAACATTCCTGGAATTTCTGCCAACAAAAAACTTGTGTTTATTCTAGTCTACCCTCTCTCAAGCTGTCAATGAATTAGTAATGTGTCTCTCTAGTGACTATTTTCAACCCGTTGTCTGCCCAATAGTCTTGAAGCATGTATTTCCCATTACTGTTTCATAGTATTTCTTTCTCTTAAAGAGATGGTTTTGTCATTTAGAGAAGCAAACTAAATCAAGACACTTTGAATTCTGACTCAATTTGAACCCTTCTAATATACTCTATACTTAACAGAAATCCTCGCTATAATCTCCCCCTTCAGACTTCTGTAAGTGAATCGGGAAAAATGGCCATTCAACCCAAGCTTTTACTACAGGCCTGCCCAGGCAACATCAGACTGACACCTTAGCAGTGCTGGCAAAGAGAACTTCGCTATTTTGAGGATCCATAAGGTCAGTTTACACCCAAAGTGCCGAGGACACTGATACATGTTTGTTTTATGACTCACCTGCCCAAGATATCATTGAAACGTGGATCTAATTCAATGTTGTATTTGTCAATATAGTCATATAAGTCTTCTGTCCCCAGAACCTTGGCTATCCTCACCAACTAGGATTGAAGAAAGACAAAAACTTGCACCATAAGCATATTACATCAATGACCATGGCTGAATTAATAGAGAGGGATTGTCACTGCTACAGGTATGAATGCAACATACCTCAGTTTACGTATATGGCAGGAATGGATTTTCACATGAAATTCCCTAATTGTGCAACATATGATATAAGAAAGAAAACGTGAACGGCTTTATAACCTGGTTCTTCCCCCTTGAAATGCCTCTCCAGTGAAATCTTTTGTACCTAACAAGCCAGCTGAAGATGTTACTCCTTTTGGGAAGGTCCCTGGCACACTCCGAAGACTCCCTCCACAACTGCCTTTTGTACCTTGTCTACACTTCCACTCTGACATTTATGACTGGAACTTTTTCTGTGTTTGGTTCCCTCATTAGTGGTCACTGTGCTCAAGCAAGGCAATAATACCTTCCACAAGTTCCTAGAATCATTCTAGGTTCTTTTGAATGAAGTGGCTTTATGATCTTCACAGGGAAGGGGAACTTGCATGTAAAAGACCATCTGTATTTCTACTATCATACATCACCTCAATCAGAATAAAGAGACAAAAGGATCATAGAAATACTACATAAAAAGGAACATGGAGAAACTAAGAAACACTGGAGAAAACATTCCTAGCTATAAAAGAAGTTCACATTAGGCGATTCTAAAGTAAAGTTGTATTTCTTAAATTCTTTGAATTGTGTCTGTTCTAGAAAATATTTTATATGCATATTTCACAATATAACAAACAAGGCAAATTAAAAAGACTAGGGTTTCTGTGAGCCCTGGTGGCTCAGCACCTAAATCTGTGGTTGCAGTCGTGCAGTCCATGTAAAGACTAAGGATCCGAGTTTGTAATCAAATGAACAACTAAATAAATGCTTCTTTCACCTACCTCTCCCTGCCTGTTTCCTTCTTCTAAAAAAGGAAAGGAAAAAGACAAGACAAAAAAGACTAGGGTTTGAAATTGCAATTTCAAAAGGATAAACTGGTAGCTGCAAACACTGTTCTGCAGATCAATGTAAGCTGGCTTGACAAGCTGTGAATTGAAAATTATTCTAGAGCCCCACCTTCAAAGACTCTGAAGTAAAAAACTTCAGAGGGCTGAGGCACTGGTATTTTAGCAGTTTCTAAAGAGCAGGCAGATCTGGCCATGTCTAGGTTAGACCAGTAAGCTCCTAACAGGAACAACATGTATCACCTGATCGTAATTATCATGTCCATGGAAAAATGGCTCCTTCCGAAAGATCATACTTGCCAGCATACAACCCAAACTCCACATATCCAAACTATAATCGTACATCTGTATTAAAGTAAGAGAAGAGTGTTATCACACAAGAAACGGCCTATCATTTTAAAATAAAAATGCTCTTTAAAAGCACTCCACTGACTCAAAGTCCAAATATTAATAACATCTTCATGTATTTCTTTTCAGTCTTCTATGCGCCCCCCACCCAATTTTAAAACAATCCATATATACTATTTTGATTATACTTTTTTCACTTACATAAGAAAACCTCCAAATTCCTAGTCTATGGAAACCTTTTAATGCGTACATCATTTTGTTGCTACATATTTTAGAGCTTAAACTTTAATTCCTCTATAATACGAAGTGTTTACCATTATAAATAATGTAAAGTTTTTAAAAAATGCATAAAATGTTGAGCTGAGGGTAATATCCTCAAAAGTTCCCGACAGGCATTCTCTGGTGACCTAGTAGACAAAGCTACTGGATATAGTCCACATACATCCTAGGTTTGCATTGTGGGGATGGGGGAACAACCAAGAAGAACTAAGTAAATAAATGTTTCTTCTTCCTTTCTTTTCCTGTTTGCCTGCTTTCCTTCACCCCTCCCTGCATCTTTCCTAAAATAAACAAATATACAAATATCCCAGAAAAGGAACTTCCAGGACAAAAAATATGAACTTTCTAAGGTATCTATCTGATAACATGTGGGAGGACTGGGAATGAAAGGCACTCCTAAGGAATTTTTTTTCTGTGAAGAAAGAAAGGGGTTTTTCTTTTTTGGTAGGGGGAAAAGATTTTTACCCTTAAATAGAATTTAGGAAAATCATCAGAGAGCAATTTTGAGTTTACTCTGAAGGTACAATAAACCTAGCTAACAATTCTCAAACTAGCCCTAGAATTTCCAATTAGAAAAATTTTCTTTGGTGTGCCTACTCTTCAGTTAGGATCAAATGCAGATTTATTTATATGCTAATGACATTCTGATAATGAAAACAAGTTATGAAAAATGAACTGAGTAGTATTTTACGTTCATATTAAAAAGGTAGCCATTTATGTGCGTAAATAACCGACTCAAAAACACAGAATGAAATTTTTTCCAAGTTATGTGTAAAACACACAGGCCCGAAATTTTACATGCCCTTCTTTTCTGACCTGATAGTCTACAAGCAGCTCAGGCCCTTTGAAGTATCGGGAAGCAACTCGGACATTATATTCTTGGCCAGGATGGTAAAACTCAGCCAAACCCCAGTCTATTAGTCGTAACTAAAAGGAAACAAACAAATAAATCACAAGCAATGTAATCTTTTAAGATATACCCCCCCTCCCCTGCCACCAGAAAACCAACCCAGACGCTGTCCTTCAAGGACTGCTACATTTAAGATTAAAATTAAACTTCTTAGTTTGACACACAGGGTTCTTTATGATCTACGGTCTTGTGCTCCACAGTGAGACTTATAAGCTCCTAAAAGAATTTCATTTTGTACTTCTGCAAATTGCTGAAAGAGCTCATCTGAGTGAATAATTTTTACTCTCCAGCCTTAGATTTTGAATGGTGATCATCTCTTCATTTTTGAGATATTCAAGTTCACCACTTCTATGAAGTCTTTTCTGAGTATCCAAATAGAACTACCTTTTGCCCCATGAACCTCAGATATATTTCTTTAATAGAATCTATAATTCTTTATTGGATATTTGTCTACTTCTTTTTCCAACACAGACTATGAAAGCATCTTGGGTAGGGACAGTTCATTCACCATTGTAATTTTCAGAATTCAACATAATGTCCAGCACATAAGGAGAAAAATAAAAAGTATTTGCTGCGAAAAGAAAAGCCACACAAGACGACTCTTACCAAAATACAGCCTAAAGGTGGAAGAAGTAAACACAAGGATCACACGCAACCTGCTGTAAAGCACGACCAGGACTTAAAGTGAGCAGAAGGGCCTATGTAATGCCTGATCGCTGAACCAGGTGAAGCGTCTTCCTTACTTTAATAAACCAAGGGAAAGGTAAGAAAGGTAACAAAAGGTATGAAAGAAAGCGTAATTTTTTTTTTACAGTCCTCCTCTTCACTCTTCTAACATTAGTATTCTAGAGCCATCTTTGAACCTCCGTCTGATAAACAAGCATCCCCAGATAAAATTTCTAGACTTGCGGCTTCACACACATCACATCAGCCTCTGACACTCTCTAGCCCCCGCCTCCTATCAGAGGTAGGTGATTTGCACCCTTGTGAATGAGCAGTATTTTCTGAATATTTCATTCATTTTACAACTGTGCTCACTTAAGTCTCACAATAACCTAGAGGCATGCAGGGCAAATATTTTATCAGTTGTATAGGCAAGGAAAGGCAAATGAAGAGTTTCCTCAGAAACTTTTAATAAATAAAACTAGAAGCCAGGTTCCCTGCTTAAAACTGTTTTACCTACTACATTAACTTGCTTCCTTCTGGATTAAATAATGTTAATTAACTAACTAAACAGATACTTATCAAGTGCCTCATCAGTACCAGGGACTTTGACAGACACTAGAGATAAAGTGCTGAATATGGGCTCCAGTAAATAAGACTTGTCGATCTATCAAGTTACCTTTCTGTGCTCATGATCGATCATGACATTATGGGGCTTCACATCTCTGTGCATAATTCCCATGCTGTGACAATAATCCAAGGCCTGTGGGAGGAAAGGTAAGACAGCAAAGAGTTAGCTTGCATAAGAGTGATTTTTATAGTTAAAGTTCTTTATTTTTGCTTCATAGCTTTCCTTTTCGCCTCACAACACCCACTGGGAGTTAGCGTAAGAATCACTCCCCAAACTATTCTTCAGAGATCTGTTCAAGATCCCAGAGTCACGCAAATTCAGGTCTCTGAACTTCAAGGTCTGTTCTTGCAGTCTGGTTTCAACATCTTTTCTGTTCAAAAAGACCCAGTGTATACCAACTGCCTCACTTCCAGTCGCTCTTACCCAAAGCCTGGATTATTTTCATAAGAAAGATGGTCTGTACTATAAGACCTCTTACTCAGAGAACTTAATGGAATTATTCTTATTGCTTATCTTTCAGCAGCTAAGAGTCCATGGGCCAAATATGTCCTGTTTTCGTGACAATTTTATTGGAACACAGCCATGCCTACTTGTTTGACACTGTCTACTCAGATGCCTGTGTCCTAAAACAGCAAGGGTGAGTAGTGAGAAAAAGGTTTATGGTCCACAAAGCCTAAGATTTTTCCTGGGTGGCCCTGTAAAGGTTACCAACTCATTTTTGACATCAAACTCAATTTGAAAAAAACCATGTGCAATTTCAAGCTAAGGTGAACTGAGTGGCATAACCTTTGGGCTTCGCTAATCCCAGTCTAAGTCAGCTGGTATCGCTGGCCAAGTTCTTGCCCTTCCTAAAGGACAAATGGGTTCCTAAGGTTCCCAGGGTTAGACAAGCACATCCTTAACCTGGTCAAATCCTCCTTGCCATAAGATTGCATAAGGCAATGCAAAGATCAGCTATCTCTGCCGGCACAGTCTCTTTAGGGAACTTCTAAGGTTCAAATGCAGGCTTTACAACCCTTGTTTGGAAGAAACGTTAGCCAACTCGTAGGAATTTTCTCATCTACAAAAGTTGAACTTGTGACAACTGGAGCAAGATATTTGGTGATTCCACTGAAGAAATCAGTCTGCTCTACATCGGCTATCTTGAAGCAGAGATTTACATAATCTCAATGACTCTTTGAGGGTTGAGTTAAAGTTCATTGTTTTGCCTGCTGAATTCTAAGTGGAAAAAGGTACACCGTAAGTCAGCACACATCAGGAGTTAGTTTTACAATTTTAACAACTGCAATTTTTGGAGGAGATGGAGATTACAAATATTTGTTAAAGGGTCCTAGCTTGCTTCTAAATTATATTCCTATTAGAGCCTACTCCATAAGCCTTACATTAGAGCACTAGGGTCTTGATACTATTAATAATTAAACACTTAAAGAGCCTCCATCTTTCAAAATACTTTACAAAATTAATTCAACTGGACTATCTACAAGAGAAAGATCAATCTACATGTACTTAAATCGGGCACACCTTCCTGGTTAGTCTGCGGCCACAGGGGCACAGTCCACATACAGCCCAAAGACCCGGATCCGCCACCAGAGTCAGGAGAAACAACCAAAATTAACAACTAACTAAATCAGTCAAGAAAATGCTGCTTCCTCCTCTCTCTGCTGCCTTCATTCTTTTCTCTTAACAACAAAAAAGGATATTTAGTATCCAAGGTTCCCTTACCTTCAGAATTTCATACATGTAAAATCGAATATCATAGTCTGTTAACGTCTGGTACAATTGCTGTTAAAAACAAATACATTTGAGCCATGAAATAACATTGACAGGAAGGCAATTTCTCATCCTTATCTATAGTGATTTAAGGAAGACCTGCTTATTTACCATGTTCCAAGGTCTATCAGTCCTTTCTGTTTCAACGTGACATGGACTTTAGAGAGATAATTTGGGTCCTTTAACTTTACATATAAATGCTAAGAATACTTGGTAAGACTTAAACTAGTGTCAAAGCTGTCGCCCACTGTTGGGAACACACCAATTTATATATGCGACATGTATCCATACACATCTGCAATTGATATTTTCCTCCAGATCTCATAAAATGCAAATACACAATCTCCTTAGTAGAGAATGAACCCAGCTCTGGCTTACTTTTAAACATTGTTGATCACCTCTGGGTATACAGATTGCTTGCTGCCAATTCTGTAGTAACTTTAACAGAACTAGTCTTTGAACAACTGTTATTTTACCTTTCCAGCTTTCAAAGAGTTGCAGACTTTTCAACTGATAAGAACTTCCTTAACGTTACAGTCTGATTCTAAAATAATTCTTCCTTGTTTCCCTCATTTTGGCAAAATAATCCACCTAGTTATTGATATTAACATTTCTGATACTGGACTGGTACAAAGCCAAGTCTAATACTTTACACATTTTAACTCAAGAGACTGCCCATTCTGTTGAAGAGGAATTCGGAACTGTCTGAAATAAGGAGGCCACTTGAATGGGTCGGAAGTCAGCTACCTGATATAAAGGTTCAGTTACAGAAGAAGTTACACCACTTTTCCCTGCCTGCCCCTTTAAAGAGCTATATATACAGCCCAGTTTGGGAGGAATCCTAAATGTAATCAAGCAGACTTTTTTTTACACACACAATATGTTCTTTACTACACAGTTTGAAAATGAAATCCCCTAAGGCCAGATATTGACTGAATGTGTGCTGTGGCCTTCATTAGATTTGACATGAGCAGAAACTGTCAAATCGATGGTAAAACTGGTGAGAAGTGAATGTACTAGTCATTAAAATGAGTACTGAACAAATAGAAAGTGCAAAATGCCACGATGTGGAAAGTGAGTATTACTTGCACAGTTTTCTATCTTAAAATTCAGCACTCTACGGATGAAAAGTTCTTTTTAAGAAAGTTAGAAGAAAACTCTTAACAGTATTATCCTTGAAAGGCTTTCTAAGTGGTCCAAAAACCCAACAGCTTGAAATGGTTGGTTATATGTACCTTGAAGTCTGTGTTGTTTACGTGTTCAAAAACCAAGGCGGGGGTTCGTGACTAGGGGAAACAAAAAGAAAACACACATTAGCAACAGCCCTGGCAGCTCTAATGGGCACAATGTTTTCGGATGCTACATGAGGTTGGCAGTCCTCGCCTCAGTAGTAGGAAACCCTCTATTGCTACAAGCCCTCCCCACTCTGATCATCACCACCCTGAGGTCACTTTTGGGATGGATTTTAAACAGAAGACATGGAGCTGAAGTCTCACCAGGCTCTAGGCAGCCCGACAATGCGCCCATCGCCCATCGGCATCGGACCTGAGTTTGCAAAATGGATTAACACATTTCAGTTTCCAGTGCTATCAGTCTCTTAGCCTAGAATAAGAAGAAATAGTCTGTGGGTGGAGGTCTCTTTGAAAGAAAGACCCAAGCTAGTTAAATGGTGTAACTGATTTAAAGCAGGACTTAATAGCAGAGGAGGGAATAGAGAGAGACGTCAATTGTGCTCCAGGTCAAGCACCACCTCAGCCCTGGTGGGCCTTGCTAGCCAGAGCCTACTATACTCACCACAGGGTCTTTTACAATGTCTGCCAGTGTGATGATATTGGGACCACCCCTCAGATTCTCCAAAATCTTTATTTCACGCTTGATTTTCTTCTTCTTTACAGGCTGAAAAAAGTACAACAGTGAAGTAATTGATCTCAGAGTTCTTTCAAGAGGTAATATAATATATAAATGGCTTACTGATGAAGGAAGGAAATGTGTCAGATTTCTCTCTTATCCAGCTCCTAGCCTTGAGTCAGGCACTCTGCAGGTACTTAGCAAATATTAAATTAAAAAAAAAAAAAAAAAAATCATTTCCAAGACCAAGCCTCTGCAGAATTAGCATTTTATTCTAATAATCAGTCTTACTACTAGCTTTTAAAAACTACATAGATTTGGAATGTGAATGGTTAGTAATATTAAGGCATAGCTTGTAAAATCTTTTTACTAATTAGGATGAAGCATGACTCTTTTCAGTCATTCTTCTAAGTCTACAACACTCCAGAGAGGTGACAAAAAACAGGACCAAAAGTGAGGTGACCCAAACCATCTTTGTGCATGTAGCATAATCTTGTGGGTTAGGCGTGGTCCCTGGGGTCAGACTAATAAGAATTCTGTTAGCTGTGCGCCTATACAACCTCTCTAAGCCTGTCATTATGGGTAAAGTGATCAACAAGAGCACCTATCTCATAAGATTGCTGCAAAAATCAAATGAGCTATCTGAAAAGATCTCAGAATATGGCTAGGATATAATAGATGAATATTTCTTAGTCTTATTACCAATACTCCTGTAAAATGAATCCCTTCATTCATAAAAAAACCTCTCTATAGAACCTCTTGAATAAACGTTTTATACTCCTTTGTCCTCACCCACCATTTCCACATCTATTCTGAAATATAAATCCTCTTCATTTTTCAAGGAGCACTAAAAAAGCCTTTTTTCTAAAGTTTAAAATAGTGCTGGTTCAAAAGAAATGTGAGTCAAGTGTATTTTAAATGTTCCAGAGGCATCAAAAAAGTAAAAAGAAACAAAATTCTAACATCACTTATTTAACAAAATACAGCAAATTAATAACAAATATAAAAGCATTATTTGGAATCTAATCTATTTTATTGTTATAGCTTATCTCGATCTGGACCACTGTTTGTTTCAAGTGCTTGTGTTTACCAATCTTTCTAAGGTGTCAGTCACCTCAGACCACTAATGTACTGCAAACAGTTCTTAGAAATTGTTTTAAATAAACACCATCTCTTCATTAATAAGACCAGTGGTTACTAAATTTTCATCATCAACAATCTGGATTTTTTAACACACAGATATTTTCAGGAGCTACCTATACTTGCTGAATCAGAATCTTGAGAACGGAACCAGAGGTAATTTTTAATACTTGCCAGGTCGATGATCCCACCAGAACTACTAAACACATTCAGACCTCATCATAAAGTCCTAAGCACATGGTACAGCAGAAAGAAAAGAGGTTTTGGAAACAGACTTAGCTTTGGGAAAAGCACTTTAAATGTGTGAACTTTAATTTTATCACTGCTGGAAAGGGACTATACTTGCCTTGCAGAACTGTTATGATGTACACACCAATTAGAACAGGGCCCAATGTAAAGTAGATATTCAATAAATGGAAGCTATTTTACTAATATGGTGATTTCCATGTAGTCTAAATTTAATTTAATCAATGATTTATTAGCCTTCTATTAGAAATTAGCATGTGACCAGGAAACAAGCTATTCAGAAGTTTGTTCTTTTTGCTTCAAAGACCGTCTTTTTACCCTCCAGAGACAAACCCATCAATCTACTGCCTATTTATTACTTAATCACTATTTCTCAACTGCTGGTCTATGATGAAAGCTATTAGTCTATAGAATCCTTTAAAAAAAAATTTGTAAACTTAACAATGCTGACTTGTGGTAGACCAGGCAGACTAAAACCTTAATTTAATTAAATGAATGTAACTTTTGTCTTAACTAGGAGAACGAGATGAAAATTAGTTTATGAATAAATTTCAATTAAACTTATATTACCTATCGAGCAACAGGAAAATATACAGTACAGTTAGGAAAAGACTGGCTTGAAGACTGAAATATATAGAATAGTTATTCCAAGTAATCACCAATTTATTTCTCTTGTCACGTTCACCTCTCACGTAAGTACGGTTACATGGCATCTTCCACATGAAACATTTCTCCCCTCTATCTCTTCCTCTTCTTTTTCTATCTTGTGCATTCTAAATCACACTATCCTTCTCCATCCCTACCCACACCTATGTAAATCCTCCTCCCATCTGGAGGGTGCAAACAGCTCTAGGGAGTTTTTTCTCATCCCCACTTCTGAACCAATTGTGTCTTTCATATAACTAAAAATATTATATCGTTCTATCACATACTTTTCCATAGGAATATATCATACAATTTACATAAACTTTAGTTTCCAAAGTATATTTCTATATACAATTTTGTATTTGATTCTTGTTACAACTTTAAGATAGGTAAAGCAAGAGAACCTCATTTTCACAGATGAATATGCCTCCCTTAGGTTAAAAGGTCTACTATAGCTAATTACTTTTAGAGCTTGGATAAAAATTCAAATGTTTTGATTTCTAGCCTAGTTCTTGCATGTGATAAGACAGATACAAACACTAAACTCAGATTCCCAAGAGGTATGCCAAAGTTCCCTAGCAAATTCACAAAGGCTGTGTTGTTGTTGTTGTTGTTTTTAATTTGAGGGAAACACCCATCAATACTTGTTATCTGCCAGACTCTAACCGCATTACTAGCTTGAAGTAGTTCACAGTTAGACTGTACTGTATTCCCTTTGATGGCTTATCTTTGTGATGCTGGGATTTTAGCAGCTGCTGTAAAGAAAAGCAAGTATGTACGTCAATGTGGAACTGGAAATGAGGTTGCTGGTGTCCAATATGACGGCAACACTGAGAAACTATGCAGTGATCGACAGGTGAACATATTCCCATAATAATTAATTATGGTTATACAAGAACCAAGTAAGAAGCGTGCCCTTGTGACTTAAGTGGCCCGGGATCCGGGTGAAAAGTCAAAAAGATCTTTTTTTGTCTTTCTCATTTTTGAAAAAGGCAAGATGCAGGCAGGAAGACAGAAGCACTTTATTTTATTTAGTTGTTCATCTTGGTTGTCTGTCCCGCATTCAAAAGCAAAACTAGGTCCTAGGGATATATGTGGACTACAAACCACTAATCTACCACAAAGATGCTTCTTCCTTCCTCCCTTCTTTCCTCTTAAAAAAAAAAACAAAAAAAACAAGAAAACAATAAGCTTCTTTTTAATTTGTGTATGTAACTTTTTAAATGGCTAAAAGTTTTGTAAGTTATTTGGACTTAACCACATACAACATACACAAAACTGTTAGGTAGAAAACATTACTGAGACAATATGGGTGCAAATTCTGGGAAACTTTCTCAGTCTGGAATATGGAAAAGTTTCTGTGGTAAATTCCTGGGATAGGACAGTGTAGAGTATACATTACAAGCCGTATAGTGGTAATGCACTGGCCCACTGATACAGTATATATTGGCAGCCCATTAGTTACCAATAAGGAGTGTTTTAAAACACTTACGCCAACGTTTGAAAATCAGGGGAATTCATATACAAATAAAAATTTCTGGCTCTTTTTTGCATAAGCATGTCAAGCTGGCGCACCCTGGTGGAATAGTGGTTTCGTCAACTTCCTCTGGCCCAAGTGCAGTTCATCTACATCCCAAGAACCTGAGTTCAGCACCCAGGCTGGAGAGAACAAGATTAGCAACTAAATAAAAGCCACCCGCCGCACCTCTCCTTCAGGAGCGGGAAGGGCATCGAGCAGAAGGGAACCAGCAGTACCGCGGGCAACAATGGTCGGCAACTGCGCACAGGCGCGGCGCCATCACCCACATCTTCTAAACACGGGGCGCTGACACGGAACCAGTGACCCTCTGAAGGCCTGCATTTTTGACTTCCCATTCTTATGCAGTACAGGTAACAATACATTAAAAACAAAAAAATTAAAACATAGGAAATCAGTATGCGGTAACAGTGAGGAGAGGAGCTCCCATTCAACCTTTACTCCCTTCTTCTGCCAATCAAGTTGTAGAGCCCTAGTCAAATCACTTCTCTTGCTTCAAGTTTCCTGATCTATCAAATGCAGCTAATCTCTTCTATCAACGCCAGAGAATAAAGTACAACAAAAAAGCACTCCAAAATTTCTTCCAAGTACTACTTGAAAAAGGCAGTAATGCTATTACTTAAAATCTAAATACCCCTGAGATTATTATCTCTCTGTTCGGGTACTCACCTTGAGAATTTTAACGACGACTTTTTCATTATTTGTGATGTTGATGGCTTCAAATACTTCACTGTATTTACCCCGCCCTAATTTTCGAACTAGCTGGTAGTCATCTTGATTTCTGTGAACAAAGAGTCAAAATCAAAATGATTTTAAAAGTTCAATTTATTCAAGCACCGATTCAATTCATAAAACTCTGTTGCTAGCAGGAGTAAAAGTATTTCAAATTATTCCCAAACTGGTTTCACCATATTTAAAAACATGTTTTCCAAACACTACAGTTAGAAATCTTTTAAGCCTATCAATTATTCTTTCAAATCCCTGATGTTCACAACTCTATTGCCACACTAAACAGCTTTTGTTAGAGGTTTTATTATGTTTGTCTCCAACAGGCAGCTTTTCCTTGGGGAACACTGTGGCCAGGTGTTGGCACCTAGCAGAACGTTAATGCATGTTATAAGAATATTTCAATTCAGCTTCACATTGGGAGCAACTGATTCTGAATAGGTTTCTTAGCAGGTAAGTGGCTTCTGAATGTATAGGCGTGGCTTCCTATTTGCTTGCTAAGGCAAACTTTTGAGGATACTACACATAGTGGGGTTTGCAAACTATACTACAGATCATGAACCATAACTGGGTGTGTCCCTTTCTTTCCTTTTGCCCACATCCCACTATCAATAAGCAACATTACAGGTAAAAAAGAGTAAGATAAATGCCAATATCTTCTCCCTGACCCTTTTTATAATGTAGAACACACTGCTCCGAAGAATGACATAGCTCTTTTAATAAGGCCTAAATTGTTTATTTCTGCTGGAGACACTAAGAATCCACTATGTAACAAATCAGTCATTCATTTCCCAGCAAACAACTAAAAAAAGAAAGTGAATGACCAGAGCAGTTAAGAGGTGAGTACTAAGGACAATGGCAGATCCAGGGGAAAGATGCCATTCTAGCTGAGCTGTTCTTGTGTGGGAGAGCAGAGACAAATGCAAGCAAGCACATGGAACAATGCCAAAAACTCAAAGGCCTGCTTAGTACCATTAAAACAGAATTAAGCACAAAGCACTCAACTTGAAGAGGGTGTCTGAAATCTGTGTAGTAAAACACAGCTAATCCTAAAATCCAAAGTCTACGATATAAGAGGGGAATGGTTAGATTATCAATAATGATAACATTTATTAGCTCTGTACACCACTGGCTTTTGATCGTATCTTTGAAGCACATTATGCCTGCTTGTGCAGAGGCAATGTACTTACTGTTAAGAATCATGACTCAATCAGGACTAAAATACACCCTATGACAAGTTTTAGAGACTGTTTAACCACTTAGGGCTATGCACCCCACGTGTATGGATATAAAATGTAGTATTATGGGAGCTGTGGCTTTATGAGTTTTTAAATTGCTTTGTTTTATATTTGAATATCAAAATGCTTTTACTACAAAGTGATGACCTGATAACTGAATACATACTATACTGGGACAAGAAATACAAGCATCCAAATGAGGCAACACAGAGAATTAGGAGGGCAAATACAGCTGTTCAGGCAGACTGATACTCCTGAGATGAAATCTGGGCTGAATTCCATGTTACACATGGTTAGTCTCATGATGATGGCAAATGTTTAAGGGTTTAATTTTGCTTCTCATGAGGAGGACCTTTCTATAGAACTGTTTGATCCTTCAATATCATTATAAGACAATGTTCTCTGACTACGAGAAGACATTAGTTGAGGCAAGCTGGTAAGTAACTCTGCTACCTGCTTTGCCTACAGTATAAATCAAAGAAAAGAAAAAAAAGACTAAAGTGATTTATAAATGGCAAGCTCATCAAAACTATCAACATGCTAAAGCAATACTGCTTCTTCACTGCAGAAGAAAACACAAAATTGGGCTTCAAGCTTGAGGTTTATAAATGCACAGTCAGGGAGGTTTCCTGGCAAAAAACCTTAAAAATTCCTAAGTCAGCCATTTGGGTGAGTATAAAGAAGTAAACGGAAGCAATTACCCCCATTCCACCACATGTGACTCGTAATCCCAGTACTCTCGGGGTCTGTGTGTATTAACATCTGTGTAAACTCTGGCCCTGCTTGGCACGGGTCCCGACATGTCAGACAGGTTGGCGGACAAAACTGGACTTGATTGGAGATCTGGCAGTCACTGTGTTCAGAGGCAGCTGGGGGGTAAAGACCTTATTTCTGACCTGTTTTCTTCAAACTGCCGAAACAAAATGCACAAAGGTCAAGGAATTATTTCTTTTAAATATGTAAGAAGAAACAAAAAATCATTTTACAATAATGGTTTCAAATATACTTTTGGTTCTCCTGTTCACCAACGAATATATCTCAACTGAGTCAACCACAGTGTTTCCCACAATGTGGAAAAAATATAACCCAAGAAAAATAGTTAAACTGACACTGGCCCTAGTCCTGTTCTGTAAAGTGGCTTGTTCCCTCCTCATGGAGAGTTTAGATGCTCTTTATAAGACAGCCTGGAAGGGAAAAATGGCAATGAGAATAGATCTGTCAGCATCTGTGTACATTTTAAAAAGGTACTGACAAGAACAGTACTTTTCTTTTAGCAGTTTTCTACAGCTCAAGTAGGGGTGCTAAAAGGCTCCAGAGTAGTAGCAAAGCTGAGAACAAGCAGTCTACTCTAACATTTGATGAAACCAGCAAGGGAATAAAAATAAAGACCTGTTCAATGTTATTTGTTATTTATCCAAATCACATAGGGAACCCTATGTAACAATCAACAGATCACCAATTGAAAGACAAACTTGATTTCATTCCATTTAAAACTAGTGGAATCAGCAACTTTCTCTTAAATACAACTGGCAGAAAACAGCAATGCATATGGGCAAAATCTGATACTAAGGAAAATTCAGAAACATACTTTCTACCAAATCAGCAAACTAAGTCTCTCTGTCTTTCCTGACCATTCCAATCTATTTATTTCCATTCTCTGAAATTCCTGGAGTATTTGTTGATTCCCTTTACTCTGCATTTAACTGAAAAACGTACTGAGTTTTCCTATGGCATATCCTAAGGACATATCACCTCTGCAATTTTCTGGCCAACATTATGTAACCCCAATCTAAATACAAGGGGAACATTGTATAAATGGAAAACAAGGAAGCTTCTATAATTAAAAATTATAAAAATTAACAATTAAAAATGTGTGTGTATTAGATATACACTGACATCTTCAAAAATGTCACTATTCTAAAGGACAAAGGCAGTCTAAAGATACACTATAACTAAACACAATGTCTTACACCCTAGACTGTATCCTGTATTGGGGGTGGGGGTGATGCTATTAAAAATAATACTATTGTAGCAACTGACAAAATAGGATGCTAAATTAAGTATATGTGAGAGCACACTAACAGGTAATAGAGCAAATGGAGTAAAATATTACAAAAGGTAAATCTGGGTAAAGAGGACACAGATGTTCTTTGTACTACTGTTTTTTTGTTCAAACACTTTTTATCCCCGCCTCCCCACCTTTGGATCTTGTACCTGGGTCCAGAACTGCACCTTAGCTGCCACAGCTGTCTAAGTCACCAGTTTAAAAACTTAACAGACATGAAACTTGTCAACTTAACCATGTTTAAATACACAGCTCAATGGCAGTAAGAATATTCACTCTTGTGCAACTGATACTATAGCATCGATCTGTAGCAATTTTTTGTCATCCCAAACTGAACACTGTATCCATTAAACAGACTTCCTTCTCTCTTCCCACTCCAAATGACCTCTCATTCCAGTTTTGGGTTTTTTTGTCTCGAGTTTGGCTATCCGAGGGACCTCAAAAAAAGTGGAATCATAGGGTATTTGTCATTTTGTTTCAATTATTTCATCTAACATGTCTTCAAGGTTCACCTATGTTGTAGCGTATTGCAGATTTTTTTTCTTTTTAAGGTTAATATTCCATTGTATCCAGTTATGCATTGCTTAACTATGTTTTGGTCAACACACACACTCACACACGACAATGGTCTCAATGGGCTGTATCATATAGGTTTGCATAATTACTGTATGATGTTTGCACAATAACAAAATTGCTTAACAAAACATTTCTCAGAATGTATTCCCATTATTAAGCAATATGCATGTCTGTATATAACATGCTGTACCCATTCATCTGTCAATGGGCACTAAAGTTGTTTCCACCTTGATATTGTCAATTATGTTGATAGGAACACTGGTGTTAGTAGCTTTTCGAATTCCTAGATAAAATATGGCAATTTTATGTTTAATTTTTTAAGGAACCACCACACTCTTTTCCACGGTACCTGTATCATTTTACATTCCCATTAGTAAAGCACAAAGAGTCCAAATTTCACACTCTTACCAGCACTTGGCTTTTATTTTTAAAGTTGTCTAATCCAGAATAAAGTGATAAGAGCAAGAGAGACTTGGATAGAGGTTTTAATGCTGTACTCCAGAAGTGTGACAAAATCGGTAATCTTCCCCCCACAATACATGAGATCAAAGACACATATATATCTACTTAGGAATTCTCCATCCATAAATTCTTAAAAATTTGCCTCTGCTCAACTCAAAATCTTCTAGGGTACCATGAATATACAATTTATATAACCAAAAAACAGTAAAATCATTCAAATATTTATTTAAAAAGAACCAAATGGTCTTTCAAATTATTTCCTAGTATCTTTTGACTTTATAATAATCTGAGTGATATTAACCCAATTTATCTTTACCTAATTAAGTACAAACACACACACAAGCAAAAAAGCCAGAAAGCATGTGTTTTTATTGTACTTTCTTCTTTCTAAAGAAACAAGGACAGAATCTGCTACAGGACACCTTGACTTTTTATCTGATTACTCTGCATGCACTGACAACAGAAAAAGATGCAAAGGTGCAAGAAAACAATCAGAACGAACTAAATAACAAATTAAAAATAATGCTCCTTCATTCTTCAAGTTTTCTTTAAAATACAGGAATGGGAAGACATGACACCACAAAGCTCCATTTCTCCATAGTCACCTCACTTGGAAAATAACTCCTATTCCCATTTTTGAGCCCACGTATCTATCACACTCTTATCACCCAGACTTCCTCTGTTTTCTAAAGCCTTGGCATTCTCTGTGGAGACAGAGCAAGCCTAATCACTAATGAAACTCTTGAGATACTCAAGCACTTGTCTGACTGACCCTTGCAGCTTTATGCCTCATTAGTTGGGACCTAATTTATAAACTAGTGGATCTGATTCTCCCTTGGGGGGACGACTGTTTTGCAGCAGCCCAAAGAAGTATTTCGCTTCACTGTCACATATACCAAGTAATATAGTAAGAGAGTCAGCCACATAAACTTCAAATGGTTGGCTTCATTAATTAGGTTGGGAGAAAACCAAGTTCTTGAACTGTGGTTCAGAAACTTCAGGTAAATAAAACGGTGCAAAGAGGGATGGGGGACGGTGGTGGGATGAGGTTAAAGAAGGTAACATGAAGACAGAAAGGTGATGTCATCAAAAATGAACATTATTTTATTCAGGAATAACATTTCACCTGATTGTCTACAAATACATATTCACATGTATTCTAACAGGAAGGCAACACAGGGATGGTCTAAATTCCTCAATTATTGGTCTGGTTCTTTCATACATTCCTTCCTTAAATGAGCATCTATTATGAAGAAGTACTCTGCACAGTCTTGGGAATAACGAGAAAGGTAGAACAAGGAATAGACAGATTTAATCTGTAAACAAAGGATAATGGAAATTCACTGAAGAGTTTTAAGTAGAAAACGGACCCATGTATGGGAAACCCAGAGATTTAGGGAAAGGACAGGTTGCTATGAGCAGCCTAGTAACTGAGATGATGAATAAAATTTATGGTGTAAAATCAATAGCTCAGGTAAATTGTATAATGGGGTAAAAAGCAGAACTTTTAAGCTTCTGGCTCGCTCTCTATATAGACATAGACATATAAACATACATACACACATACATATGTATTCATTTTGCCATTCACAGAAAACATTCTGGAAGAGTGCTCACAAAGCAGGTTTTGGGATGCACCCTGATGGCCTAGTGTGTTAGTTCACTGAAGCGCAGTCCACACACATCCCAGGATTCCCAGTTTAAGACATGAGGCTGAGCAAATAGCTAAGATGAACAACTAAATAAAGTAAAATGAAATGCATCTTTCTCCTTTTTCTTCCTGACCACCTGTCTGTTCACCTTCATTCCAGCCTGCACCTTCACTTAAAAAAAAAAAAAAATAAAAATAAATAAATAAAAAATTTGGACTTAAAGTTAAAATTGCCCCGAGACAGTAAAAGACACTGAATAGGTGGTTAGGTATTACAAGGCTGCTAAAAGTTCCTCAGCTTTAAATATCTAATTTTCCTAATAATTCTGTGAGGTAGACATTTCTTTCCCTGATCCACAGATAAAAAAATAGCCTTAAGTTCAGCTTGCTCAAGAATATTTAGAAAAGATACATCAAAGCCAAGATGGTCTTTCTTTTTATTCCTATACAACTCACTACTGTGCAGCTCAGATACAGCAATCTTCAAATCTTAATTTCCCCTTTGACTATTAGCTACCCAATTCACGTCTGATTTGTTTTTATCATGCAGTACCCAGCTCAAGGTTTTACATTTTACCAGATATTCAGTAAATTCTTGACGGATTTGTGTCTAAAAACATTTGACTGAACCTGAACCACATACAGCTTTGTGGTGCTCACCATCAGCAGAGCAGCATCCGTCTGCGGTATGTTCAGTTCAATAGTCGAACTCTATTCAGCACATGTAACTGATGTCTTTTACCTACTTTGCCCCCACTTCCCCATTCCCTTCTGGGAATTAAAGAGTCTTTTTGTTTGACTTAGTTCACCGGTTTGTCTGGTTTCTCTATATGCGAGTAAAATCACGCATTATTTGCCTTTCTCCTCATTCATTTCACTAAATATAATTCAATCTAGATCCACCTATCTTGTTACAAATGGCAGTTTTTCTTTTTTTCTTTATATATAGCTGAGTAGTACTCCATTATGTATACAAACACATCTTCTTTATCCACTCATCTATCAAGGGGCATTTACATTGCTTCCAGCTTTTGACTACTGTTAATACAAGGGACCATATATATAGCTCTTCAAATTAGTGTTTGTGCTATTTGGGTAAATACCCAGAAGAGGAATAACATAATCCGATGGAATTTCTATTTTCCGTTTTTTTTTAAGAATCTCTACCCTGCTTCCCATAATAGCTGCATTAACTTACACTTCCACAGGGCATAAGGGTTCATTCAGTTTTCTCCAAAGCATCGAAAACACCTGTTTGTCTTTTGGATAACAGTCCTCTTCACAAATGAGATGTCTCATTGTTGTGCTTGTAACTTCTTTTTAAATTGAAAGCAAATTAACCTTGAGTTTGTTTTAGGTTCATACTGTTACCACCGCGCACCCACTTTATATTTTTGGCGTTTTGCTACCTCTTAAGTGTAAGTTTATTTTATAGAAATCCCTTTATTTTTTTTACAAGGCTGGTTTCATTGTGAATTTCTTTAACTTTGGGTTTTCTGAAAAGCTCTCCACCACTCTTTCAATTCTAAGTGATACCCTAGCAGGGCAGAGTATTCTTGCTTGGAAGTCCTTTCAGCATTTGAATACATTGTGCTATTCCCTTCTGGCCTGTAAAATATCTATTTGAGAAATTCGCAAAAAGTCTTACAGAGGCTGCCTTATATGGACTTATTTTTCTCCAGTTGCTTTTAAGAGTTCCTATGTTGAATTTTTTTGTCGTTTTAATTACAATGTATTTCAGTGTATGTCTGTTTGGGTTTATAGTTTGGATGTCGGTTTCATTTTCTAGGTTAGAGATAGTCTCAGCTATTATTTCTTCTTTAAGGTTTCTGCCCCTCTCTTTTTTCTGAAACCCCCAAGATGCCAGTGCTGTTTCTCTCCACGTTATTCCGTAGTCTCTTATACTATCTTTAAATTTTTTCCTTGCTGGTCAGTTTACGTGCTTGCCACTGCTATCTTGTAGCTCTGTCTTAACTGACTAGGCTTCTTTCAGTCTATTTTTGAATTCCTCTACTGTTTTTAAGATCAGCTATTGTGTTCTTTAGCTCTATAAAATGTTTTGAAAGTACTGTTGTAGACCTTTTTTTTTTCCCATTGATTTTCATAATTTCAATGAGAATCATGAAGACTGTTGCTTTGAAATCTTTGAGTAGTTTAACTGTTGCATTAGATTTTTCTCTGGGGTTTGATTTTGATCCATCATTTGGGGATTACTCTCTTCATTTTGTTTGGTACCCTGTGTCTTTCTTTTTCTTTTTAGTAAAGGAGAGGTACAGGCAGGAAGAGAGAGGAGGAAGCATTTTACTTTATTTAGTTGGACATTGTTGGTTGTTTCCTCGGTTCCCAGTCTTGAACAGGGAAACTTGGGATGCATGTGGGCTGCGTCTGGGTTAACCCGCCAGGTCACCAGGGTTTGCTCCTATTTATTTCTATAGATTATGCTAAAAGACTCTTTTCCTGTCTGGATGTAATGGCCCTTGTGTTAAGATTTCAGGGTGTGAAGTGCAGAGGGTAGTTTGGGAGAGGATCTGCTTGGCAGGGACTGAGGGTTTTAAGCTGCAGGCAGGCAGGTGGGTTTTGCAGCAGTCCTGGCGGGGCGGGGGGAGCAGCTTTTCTGTGGACTGCTGGAGTCCCTCTTCTTTTAAAGTACTGTTTATTATTTCTTTAGTTCGCAATGCTAAATTACATCTCCGTCTATAGGTGCAGGCAGGAATGAAGGAGAGCACAAGCAGGCAGGCAGGAAGAGAGAAAAGGAAGAAGCACTTTATTTAGTTGCTCATCATGGTTGTTCCCCCCAGCCCTGAGACACGAACCTGGGTCCCTGGGTCCTTGGGATGTATGTGGACTATGCTGGCCGAAGGTGGCTGACCAGACCTCGTCTGGAGTGTTTTGTGATCCTCCTTGAGAGAGCTGCCAAAGCCCAACAGAGAGCACCACAAACCAAGCTTTAAAGCTGCTTGTGCCAAGGTAGAAGGCTCTGGTACCCTAGGCAATGGATGCCCTGACAGCTGAAATAACAGTAACCAGGAGAAAGAACTGGTCCCCATATCACAAACACTGCTGATGGTGGAGGGGCAGGGGTTTCAACCTCTGATCATATTCCAATATGGCACCCACCAGTGCCAGAACCACACAGATAAAGGAGAGCTTAGAGAAGACACCCAGCAGTGTCTCTGTTCATGGGGGGCTATCCTCCTTCTATTCCTTCTGCTTAAGTTTTTGATTCAACAAATGCACACTTCATCTGCGGGTGTTCCTTGTTCTCTATCATGTGTTCTCTGCTCTCCAGAATCCTACGTTCTACAAAGAAGACACGTTTCCCACACCAGGATGTACGTGTGCCCACACCTCTTGTACATACTTCTCAGGTGCTGGGACACAGGTGGAGAAGTAAGCTCTTCGAACTGTGGCCCTTCCAATCCTTGAGGCTGCAATGGCCAGGGCAGCATCCCTGGTGAAAGTCTGTCATGGCTTTTCTGACCTTTTCTGATATTTTCTATAATTTTCCTTGTGGAGATACCAGTGCCTCAATCTTCGTTTCTTTTTCAAAGCCACAGTGTTTAACCTAGATGTGGTTTTGCTATATCTGTGGGGAGGAGGTGAGTCAAGACTTCGCTAGTATGCCATCTTGAGTGGTGCCCTACTGTTCATGTCAATGTTGACTTGTAAAAAGAAATGCTTCCAAAGGCAGAATGCCACTGAACACTGAGGTATTCAGCTGTGGTACACAGAACTGGAAGATCAACTCAAGGGTTCTTCAACTCTCTCCCAATATTATAGATTCCTCCTCTACTAAATAAACAGGGCTCCATTTAAGATTTGTCACATGACCCTCATGTCTGCAACAATTAAAATAAAGGAAATACTGGAGAACTTTATTTCAGCAATTTTTAAAACTTACTGAAAGTGTCTGAGTCCTGGATATTCTGAAGGTCAATTCTCTTATCTACTGTTTTATAATACAGATATACCTAAAGGAAATCTAACCTACAGAAAAAGTATCACCTTTCCTAATAATTTCCATTTTAAAAACTTGACTTTGTCCTCTGTTGTCCCTTGTAACTGAGGTGGCTAACAATTTCAGGTCACTCTTCCTATCTTAGACGCGGTCAGACTGACTCTGAAGATTGCTAAGTTTTGTTCAGTGCTTAGTCTAACAAACCAATTATTAATCAGTTACAAAAAATTATTCTTGGCAACAAAACTCTCTAAAGTAAGACTAAAACTAAAGTAAATTCATGGTTCTGCTTGACCCATTCTCTAACAAAATGCAAAGGAATGAAAACCCCATTAAATTATAAGGCTAAAATATGCACACCTAAGTTTACTGATAAAATAGAATACAGTAGTACTAATCCATCTTAATAAAAACTCCTCTTGAATGTCTTTCCTCTAATCTCTTCCATTCCATGTGATTTCTGCTTTCCTATCTGGCAACTAAAGAAAATGAGCAGTTTATTACATGGTCAGGGATCAGAAAACTACAAGTGTGATTAGTTATTTGTGCCAAAGTCTTTTACAGTTAAATTTTCTAATATTAGATTTGTAAAAGGCAATTCTGGTACTTTCAAGTTTAAAAAAGGTAAGTCCATGTTCAAACTGTAATAGTTTTATCAGTTCCTTTAATTGTAATGTTTGAGTCTCCATCTTAAAATGAAATTTGAAAAAAAGAGAAAATTCTCTTATCCCCAGATCAACTATAGTAAATGAATAAAATCTCAAAATTATCTAGCCAAGACAACGATTTCTAGAGTGAAAACGAGAAATGTGTTTCTACTGTACTGACAGCATGATTTAGGAAGCAGTTTTATCTATCCAGAAAGCAAGCAGTTGTACGCATCTGCCCTGGTGGTTTAGCAGTTCAATCCATCGCCTCCAGGTGGCACGAGCCACATACATCTCAAGGATCCAGGTTCCCATCCTGCGGTGGGGGGAACACAATGATGACAACCACGATGAACAAACTCAAGGGATTAATATGTACATGTTCACGTCTTCTGGTAGAGGCAAAGATAAGAATTTAGTCATACAAACTTGCCTTTTTCTATAAAACAAAAACGGCACTGTTTTGAAGGCCAAAATGAATATAAAAAAGTGTAAGTAATTAATACTATTTAAATTAGTTGTTTCAAACGTCCACAGTTGCCCGGAATTTCCAATTCTCCTTTCCTTTTAAATCAAGAACAGAATGTTCATTCAATAAGCAATTACTGAATATTTACCATATACCAGGAAATGTATGCCTGATTACCAGGAAGGGATTCTTTCTCTAGACCCTAGAGAATAAAGAGAAAGAATTTCTGCCCTCTGGATGGAACCAATACAATCTGAAATGATGAGTGCTGGAAAGAATTAAGTCAGAATGCTCTGCAGACACTGAAGGGAATTTGAATCACCCACCAGTCCATTATCATTCATTCAATGATAGTACTTACAGAGCCACCAAAGTTTGGGAGAAAGCTGTCAAGGAAAAAGTAACTTTATAAGCTTAGTTTTGAAGGATGAGTACGAGTAATTCAGATGAAAAACACTAAAACAAGAAATTGCAAGGCACGATCTTTTAAACAAGCTACGAATTTAAAATATCTAATTTTGTGCCCTAAATGGCCAAAAGCTGGCACATTGTTATCTCCCATAAGCACAGCAACCATTTTATATCAGATTTGAAGAGTATTAGTCCACTCTACTTGACTATTGTGTATGCTTTTAAAAAATGATTTATTAATTCACAATCATTGCAATTCAGATCTCATTTAATTCCTCTCTGCAGTCTCATACAATCAGTTTTACTGTTAAGGTTAAAGAGCAAAATACTATGAAAGGACAACTAGCTAGGAGGAGTAGAAGATCCCTGAAAATGTGATTAGTCTCAGTTTTCAATGTAAGAAACTAATGCATTTTCCTGTTTTCAGTAATGGTGGGCTAGGTTAGTTGGGTCAGCCCTCCCACTGATAACTAAAGAGAATAGATTTAACATATTTCTATTCTCTCTCTGTCTCTAGCAGACTTTGAAGGTTTACATCTTTAGGGTTAAGAGTAAATGAGGAGTAGAAAGACCCAGGCTAGGGAAGAATTATAGCCTTATTGGGGGGAACACAGAAGCTTGTTCAAAGGTGTTCACTGGATTAGCAATGCCCACACATACCTAAAGCGAGCGGCTCTCTGTAGAGAACAGTACCTTATTACACATCTCGAATTACTCCCACAAGTAATTTTTCAAATACAACATCCAGCTTAGAATCAACGATAACTAGGCACTGAAGGAAGACTCCAAGAGCAAAAACTAGCAGAAAATAGATGTGACCCAAAGACACATCTAACTTTATCAGACTCAACACTAAAACAGTATGTTGCCCACACTTATAGAAATGAAGTAAGCTCCAAAATATCTACAAGAAACAAAATATTTTAAAAATAACAGGCGCTGTCCACATGCATCCAAGGTCCCAAGATTAACAGCCAAGAGGAACAACTAAATAAAGCAAATGGGGCGGGGGGTGTGTGTGTGTGTGTGTGTGTGGGCCAGAGAGGGTGTGTGTGTGTGTGTGTGTGTGTAAAATGCCTCCTTCTCCGTTTTCTTGGCTACACCTTTTCTTTAAAAAATAAGTGAAAGAAAACAGAACTTTCAGAAATAAAAAATGGAAAAAGATTTTCTTAACAACAAACAACAAAACTGAAGAGAGAACTGAGGAAATGGAAAATAAGCTCAAAATGAATCATGATGTAGCAGAAAACTGAAAGCCCTGGAAAAAGAAGAGAGGATCACACCCTAACATGGTTGGGGTTTTAACTCAGGCAGGGCAAAGACAATATGCGAAGAGGAAACAGTTGAGAATTTCCCAGAAGTAATAAAAAACCAATCACATTCCAGAAGTCAACAAATTCCAAACAAGACTGATATATACAATAAAAAATAGCAGAGGCAGGAGCCTGGGTGGCTGATGGCTAAGCCCAGTTTCTAGCGGGCACAGCTCATATACGTCTCAAGGACCCAGGTTTGCATTGAAGGGTGGGGGAACAACCAAGATGAACAACTAAACAAAAATAATAGACATTTCTGTCTTCTCATCCTGCCTGCCTACTTGACTTTAATTCTTCTGCTTCTAAAAAAAAAAAAAAAAAAAAAAGGCAGAAAAATCAAAGAAATCTAAAAAGTAGAGAAGAGAGATTACATTTACAGAAGTAACATTAGAACAGATGAAGAATTAATCAAAGACAATTTAACACCTGCAGTATATTGAGGGGGAAAAACGTCTGACCAAATTAAAATTCTGTGTCTAATAAATTTCTCTAAGATGAACAAAAATCACATTTGGAAGTTTTGAATCAAAAGACAAAATAAAGTGCAAATAAGTGGAAAATGTGTGGAAGAGCCTAAAGAAACACTGTTGACTTCAATGTCAGACTTCGAGAAGTTATGACTCCAAGTTATCGTATCTATGATGACACAAGAATATCATGTATTTCCAAACTAGGAAGGGGTGGGAAGACAGAATGATGAAAAGAACGCAAAAGAATAATAAGGACAGGGAACAAAAACAAAATCCAGAATATTAGAAACAGAGAAAAATTATACTTAAATGACTAATTATATATTAAACATAAGTGAAATAAATTACCCCAGTAAAAGACAAAGGCCATCAGACTGCACTAACAAAGAAATCCAAATCAACTATAATAACTACAAAACTTTGAAAAAGAATAAAGCTAGAGAAATCATGGCAATTTTAAGACATGTTAGAAAGCCAGTTACTGTAACAATATGGTATTGGTAAAAGGATAAAATACAGACCAATGGGAGTAGAATGGAGACTACAGAAATAGACCCACACAAATAGGGCCATTTGATTTTTGACAGAAGTATTATGTTCAGTGGAGAAAGGAGTCTTTTCTAGAAATGACTTAAGAACATTTGAAGGATATCCATACGCAAAAATCAGCCTAAACCTTACATCTTATATAAAAAATAACTCATGGGCATGCCCTGGTGGCCTAGCAAGCTTAGTACACCCCAGAGCAATCTCATGTACATCCCAATGTCTTGGGTTCAAGACCCAGGGCCAGGGATGACGCACAACCAATGTGAACAAAAAAAATAAATAAAATGCTTCTTCTGCTCCCCTCTTCCTGTCTGCCGTCTTGCCTTCATTCTTGCCTGTACTTTTCCTTTGGAACAACAACAAAAGCTCATAATGGATGGGGGACCTAAATGTAAAATGTTAAACTATTAAACCCTTAGAAATAAATCTTGTGACCTGCGTTTAAGCAGACTTCTTAGACATGATACTCAAAGCACAAAACTAAAAGTAAAACTGGACTTTGTAAACATTAAATAATCTCCGCTCTATGAAAGATATTGTTAAGGAATAAAAAAATAAATCAGATAGGTAGAATATATTTGCAGACCACCTATATAAGGATTTCTATCTATAAAGAACTAAACAATAATCTAATCGAAAAATAGGCAAAAGACCTGAAAAGACATTACAAAAGATACATGCATAAGCATATGAAAACATAGGCCAGTACTATTGGGGAAATTAAAGTAAAAACGAGATACACTACTGCTGGATTAAAATACCTAAAATTAAAAACAAAAACAATTCCTACCCCCAGCCCCAGACCAAAAACTCAAAAACATCAAAAGCTAGTAAAGATGCAGAGTAATAAAAACAAATTCATTCTTAGTGGGTAACCAATATAGTTTAGCCATCTTGGAAAAGTTCGGTTGTTTCTTATAAAGTTAAACATGGGTTTGCCATACAACCCAGTATTCCCACTTCTAGGTATTTATGGCAGTGAACTAAAAACCTAGCTTCTCAAAAAAAATTTTATGCGAATGTTACTACAATCGTACAAAATAAGAATAAACAAGACACCCAATAGGTGAATGGAAAAACAAATGGCACCATTACACACAAAAAAAACTCTGTATTGATTTGTGCAACCACAAAGCAGACTCTTCAATATATTTTGCTAAATGTAGAAGGCAGACTCATAAAGCTATATATTGTATGTTTCCATTGACATGACATTCTGGAAAAGGCAAAACCATAAAGACAGAATGGATGAGTAAGTGACTGCTCCAGGGCAACGAAACTGTTCTGTGTAACACTGCACAGATGAATTTATTAGTCTAAGTATTGTCAAAACCCAGAGTTGCATACCGCAAGAGTGAAAGAATGAACATTATTGTATGCAAATGCCCAGTTCTGACCACTGAGAGTACCTAGAAGCAGCATCTATGAGTTGCAATGAGTTCTTTGGGAAAATGGCTGATTATAGGATAGGGGTAGGAAAAATAGATAGCTTAGCCAATTATATAGTTCAAGGGACAAGGAAGCGAGTCTAAAAGAGTTTCAAGTGTCAAAGCTTGAACAATTTAAACAAAAAAACAACAGTATTAAAAAAAGTCCATAAGTCTATATTATGGAAATGATTAAAATTTTTTTTAAATCTTCCTTAAAAATTCCAACTTATGATACTCCTTGATGGAGCAATGGTTAGGTCAATCGCCTCCAAAAGAGCAAGTCACATGCTCCTGGTGGGTGGCAACCAGTGTGAGCAACTAAATAAAAATAAAATAAAATAAAGATACCTCCTCCTCCTTTCTCTTCCTGCTTGCCTGCCTACTTACCACCTTCATTCCTATTTGTGCCTTCCCTTAAAAAAAAAAATCCAACTTAACTACCATTAGACTAACACAGGAATTGCTGCAGGCAAGATTCACTAACAGATGCTAAAATGAGTGAATAAAACTTTTAGAAAAAGCAAAATATTTGCAAAGCCTTTAATACTCATTAATTACTACAGTGATCTTAACAGATGCCCAAATTGTTTGATATGCTTCTCTTGAAAAGGTAGTTTAATGTTTCTCCCCTTGAAGGTGAGTTAGAAATTAGAATGTCCTTCTGATGAATAAGCACAGAAAGGGGGAAATAGTAATGTTATTGTGGGTAAACTTGGCATACACGACATAAATATCTCTAAGGTAAGTTAATGTGACGAGAAGGGCACTTCACCTCTGCGGTATTCTCAAAAATTCAGAACCACAATCTGATCATGAGAAAACATTAGGCAAATCTAAAATGAAGGACATTTTTACAAATTGCACCAGTTTTCCAAAAGCGCCAAGGTCTTGAAAATCAAGGAAAAACTGAGAACAGTCACAGATTGAAGGAAATTAAGATTTGATGACTAAATACAATGTGGTATCCTGGATTAAATCCTGAAAAAGAAAATGGCGCAATGGGTAAAATCGAAGTAAAGCCTGCCATTTAGTTAGTATTAGATTAATGTTAATTTCTTAGTTCTGATAGTGTCATGGTTATGTGAAATGCTGACCTAATTAGGGGAACCTGGGTGAAGGGTATATAGAGTCTATCTTTGTAACTTCTGTAAATCTAAAATTATTTCAAAATTAAAAAAAATACTGACAATATTGGGTACTAGAGAGGAGGGAGAACAACTGAAACTGATATACTGCAGGTGGGAATGCAAAATGATATAAATATTCTGAAAAACATTTTGAGATAATTTCTTATAAAGATTTTATTTTTCATGTGATCCAGCAACACAAACTCTTAGGAATTTACCCTAGAGAATAAAAATCTATGTTCATAAAAGCCCATAGTTAGAGCACTATATTCATAATCACCAAAAAGTAGAAACTAAATAAACTGTGGTCCACCCATACAATGAAATACTACTCAGCAATGAAAAGTTGAATTAACCATAGAGCTACACAACTTCAATGAATCCCAAAAGAAATATGCAAAGAAGTCAGTTTCAAAATATTATATAGTTTGATTACATTTGTATAATTCGTCAAAGATAAAATCGTAGTAACTGAGAATAGAACAGTGGTTGCCAAAGAACAGGAGCGGGAGGCTGGGTATGACCACCGTGGGTAACAGGAAGGTGCTGATGTAATTGTTCTGCGTGACTGTGGTTATTCGAATCTATGTACATGTTAAAATTCACACAGCTGTAACATAAAATTAATTTTACTGTATTAACAGAGAAAAAATATTTAAAGGAGAAAAATTCCTGTCAGATGTGGTATCCTAAA
The DNA here is from genome assembly GCA_004363575.1 of Solenodon paradoxus. Classification (NCBI taxonomy): domain Eukaryota; kingdom Metazoa; phylum Chordata; class Mammalia; order Eulipotyphla; family Solenodontidae; genus Solenodon; species Solenodon paradoxus. The sequence goes on along the minus strand of RJWH01004558.1, from coordinate 63,638 downwards.
ACAGAGTAACTTAACATAGGCTGACATGTACAACTTTAAGACAATACATCTGAAGTCCCTACAGGGAAAATGCCAAAAATAACAAGAAGATATGAAAACCCTGAATAGTCCCATAACCAGTTTAATCTCGGATCAGTTCACAAAGTCTGTCCTCTGTGCCTTTACACTTTAAGTCCTCCTATACTACATTCTTGGGGAAATCCTACTTACTCTTCAAAAATAAGTTTTATATCCATCCACTATGAAGCCTTTCCACACCTCTCCATCTTGCGTTCTAGGTGGAAAGAGAATTACTTGAGAGTCAGATACCTGAAAGTGATCTTTTGTAAACTTAAAAGTCAAGATTATTTAAAATTGAGGGCCTCTTGAATCTTAAAACTGTGAAGATTCTAAATTCTTAGTTACAGCCTTTTTAAAAGTCAAAACACAAAAATGCATTTTGCATGGTACAAGTGCAATAAATTATCAAGACTGTTCCAGACCTAATCCCTGACATGTATGCCTTGTAATCTGCGCAGATAGTAAAAAGGTCGGGGATGGGCGGGGGAACCCTTTTCATAATAAATATTTTAAAGCATGATTTAGTCGCCAACATGAAAAAAAAATTAGCCTTCAGAATCCTTAAAAAAAGAAAAGAAAAAAGATAAGTAGGTCTACCAGCGAACAATGATTCCGCATTCCTGCGCTGACAGAAATCACTTGAATTTACTGAGGTGTAACTATCTGACAATCAGCTCCAAAAACGGACCACTGGACGTGCCACAAGTAAACCTGGATAATGCGATTCATTTATCTTTCTGGCCTGACTCCTGCAGGCATCTGAGTTAGCAATTCCTGCCCTATACTAAATATATAAAGTCATAAATAAATAAAAACATTTAAAAAAGGTAAAGTGGGAAAAAAGCACGGGCAAAGAAAATGTTCAGCATTATCACATGTAATGGGCAAGCATATTTAAGTTCTTAACTGAATGCCATTTGCGCCTTTAATTTCCATTACTAGTCCAATTACAACTTAAAAAACAAACACCTCGAAATAGTATACAATATGCTTCCTACCAATTAAACACAGAACTGATCACAGATTTACAGAAAAATTCTAATGGACAAGACCCTCTCCTCTGTGTTCTAACATGAAACACTCTGCTTACCTCTTCCACCTAGCACTGACACTGTAATGTTTATACTTGATTCTCTAGCTAAATAAAGCTCCAAGGACAGAGAACAGTGCCTCTGTATCCCCAGGAGTATATCACAAAAACTGACATATAGAAGATGGTTCAGATATATTTATTGAGATAACATAACAAATGAAAAATCAGGTGAATATTACAGTATTAAAAATGTTAAGGGGACAGTATTATTTGGTCTATACAAACTATGGCAGTGAAAATGTAGTTCATCAATGAGATCAAAGGTCCATCAAGTCCCTGGAAGTATATATAGAGTAGAATATTTAGGTATTTTTGAAGAAAAGGTTGCAAGCTTTTATTAAAGGTTCAAAGGAATCTGTAAACACATCAGACCTGCAGAATTAAGAATCACTGAATTAGACAAAAGGAAATGTACACGTTTAACAATGCAAAATAGCCATTTAAAAAGGTTAATTTGATAATTTACAATAAATCTTAAATTTCTCAAACCACATTCCATTCTTTCCACAATATAGCCTAGGCTTCCACTTATGTTCAATGTTAATAATTAACAAAATGTCAGCTTCAGTGGTATTCAGTCAGGTGAGAATAACAGTTTTACCCAAGTGAACTGTATTTTTCCTTCACCTTATTGGTTAAAACACATCAGAACTTGAATTTCTTTACATGTGTCCAAACTTAAATCACTCAGTCTTAACATTTTTAAGACACACAAACACACACACACCCTCCTCACTAACCCTAGCCTTGAAGATTAAGTTAAAGAAAACAGGTCATAAATGAAAAATTAAATGAAGTTATCATTTTCCTCTACAATGACTTTCCTGCCATAGTTCAACATACAAAGCCAACAATATTCTTTCTCACCAATCAAACTAGAGCCATGAAAGCAGTGGTTTTTAAACTGGGAGGATATACAGGTCAAAAGGCTAACAATCAGCTTCCTGATAGCGCCCCTGACCCACTGCGACCTTAACTCACAAAGCTGCAAAGTGCAAAATGAGTAAGAAAACGACCTGTTCAAAGCCAACAGTATAAATTTTCCTGGTCCCATTAGTGTGCACATTCAGAATATCAATATTCCCAGTGCCTGACAGTTCATGAAGTTACTGCCTGTGTAAATCTGCAAGACACTTAAGACATCACAATCCAAACACACAACTGGGACTTCTCTCCTCTTGGTATTCTCATTTAAAAAAATTTCAACATTCTTGTTTTAGAAGGCCATACTCAAATAACTTCCATAAAACAAACCAACTAGTACGGAATAACAAAAAACACTAGTATTTGGGCCCTCTATGTGAATTTTATTTCTCCCCTTTAAGTCAGAGAAGGAATCAAAAGTATCAATGTTATATAAACAACACAGGGTCAGTGGGAAGTCATTCAATGAAAGTAAGTATTCATTGAAAGTAAGAAAACCCAAGAGTTTGATTGGGATTAACACTTAACAGAGTTGGATATACCTCAAACACTTGGTAGAAATTTGAAGTGTAATACTGTCTCCAGTAATACAAAACACATGATGGGAAAAATAAGTCATCATCTGTCAATCTTTTTCACCAGGCAACACAAGTAAAATAAAGTCACAATCTACAACTGTATGTCACTGGCCACAATTCTCTAAAACCAAAAGACAGAAAATTTCACTTGCGATCTAGAATAATTCGAAGTATAAGCCAGCATTATCTATTTAAAACTCAAATATTTAATAACTATTGCCATCATCTGAATGTTTCTTAAAAAATCAGACTTGGTAGGAGATATACACTACACTTTAGAAATAAACAGATTCAGAGGTTAAATGACCTGGTGAAAGTCATAGAACTACTAAGTGGTAGATCAAACCCAAATCTGTTTAGAATTCAAAGCTAAATAGGTTATTTTCACGAATTCAACACCATTTCTCTAAGTCTGTAAATGATTTTGTTAACAAACAAATGGATTCATAAATACTACAAGGAGGTGGGGTGCTTTAAATTTGGAGACAAGATATGTGGTGTGTAAATTTCAATAATCAGGGTCTTAATTTTTCTCTTTTCCAAATGGGCTGACCAACCAGAGCACAAACGTGTAAAATGCAAGCTTCAAAATTAAGGAAGAACAATTCCAAGGCAGATGGCTATTTTTTTCATTCTATTTGGAGTTATAAATACATAGAACATTTAAACTACTTTAGAGTACTTATAAACAGATCTGCTCTGCCTAAGGAATGTATGCTTTAATAATACAGGGCAAATAAGAAAGCAAGTTAGGGGATTACCTGAGAGCAGGACATAGGGATGTTATAATGCTGAAAAAGTTCTCCAAACATACCCTAATATGCAAAATACAAGTAATTCCCAAATTGTGATCACAGAATAAGAATAAGTGAGAGTAAGACCGCTGATCCAGGTTTTCAAGTATATGAGCATTCTCCAGCCTGATAGGAAGACTCACTGTAATCTAGAGGAGAATGCGAGATTTATCAAGATGACCATTCCAGCAATGAATAACCGAGGCAATCTACACTGGGCGTTGTTACATACTGCCCCACCCCTAAGCAGTAGTAATTCCGTACCTCACCCAACCAAGGAGGCCACGAAGAAAATAGGAAGTACAGGTCAAAAGGCCTCATTAAAAAATAAAAACTCCTTGTAGCAGAAAATGAAATAAAGAGTAAATAAAAAGTAGCAGCACTGGCAGTGATGAAAGAATTTACACTAATTAGTCAGGCATTCAGCATTTTATCTCCTTTAATAACTTCAGCGCAAACCTTTGACAACATCACCTGGTGCTTTAGTTATCAATCCTCACAAAATCTTCTGAGGCAGGTATTATTAATTCCCAATTTACTGATGAAGAAACTGAAAGTTAATACAGTGCCCAAGTAACAATTAAATATCCCAAGTGTAAAAACAATAAAATCCAGGCTTGTGAGAGGTGCTGAAGTTTTCCCCAAACTTGATCTGTCTCCAAGGTGGATGGAGTTCTTTCCAACTACCCAGCTATGCTGCCTTTCCCACATCCTCCCTCAGTAATCTCTGAAAATAATTTTATTAAGAATGAGAATTTCTTACTCCCCTAATTTTTTTCTTTTGTCTTTTTTAAGGAGAGGGTGCAGGCAGGAGTGAAGGCAAAGCAGAGGGAGGCAGTAGAAACATTTTATTCATTTTATTTAGCTCATCTTGGTTGTTCCAGTCAGCCCCGGGATGCCTTGGGACCTGGGGTGTATGTGAACTGTGCCCAACTCCAACTCCACCAAGGCATGCCCACCCCACCCCCAATCTCTGTAGCTATTTAAAAAACTACCATCTAAGATACAAAGCCAGTAGGAGTTTTCTTAAAAGTTATGGAATGATGTATGTATTATTATAAATGTCACTCAAGGTTGAGGGCAGGATCACTCTAGAGATTCTTAGCACAGCACATACCTGAAATGTAGTTTTAACAGGGTGATTTTCTTAAAATGTATAGACATTAATGAGATAGCTAAACTGAAAAATGTCCATTAGTGTCTGTCATAATTTCAGAAATTTCAAGTGCTTTCCTTCCCAAAATTAAAAAATGTTCCAGCTAATAAAAACTTACTAGAAAAATACACAAGACCAGAAAATGTAAAAAGAAAAACACAAAGGCATTTAAGATGTGACACATAAAATTATAAAAGGTGATTCTAATTGTACCCTATTTAACCCTAAAACCTTCACTTTAGATAGCACAATATTTCCTATGCAAGAAAACACTATCATTACTAAAGTAAAAAAAAGCTTGCCCACCATAGCAACTGTTGCTAAGTAGGTATTTTATGTCTAAGGCTGAAAGACACAGAATCTGTAGAAACCAGTGAAATGCCATTCCTAGCATGATACTGTGAATTCTTTCACTTTAAACTTTAACAGACTTAATTCTTAATTTTTATCATGTGGGGAAATAAAAAAAGGTGTCTGGTCAACAACTAGGTCTGCTAAAATCAGCATACCAAATATTTGAGAAAAACGACTATCTATAAGCCAATATAAGTATATTCTTTGTTACAATGACAGCAGTTCTTTTTCCTTAATAATCCTAGAGGAATTTATTAATTTGATATTTGGCCTAGATTTCTATTTTGAAATAACTAAATGATATACTACTTTGGAAACTATCCATCTTAGAAGTTTAAAGAAATTTAGACACAATACTCTTATGAAACAAACTTGGCAGAGGTCACCCAATGAATTGCAACAGACTAAGAATCAAATCCAGTTTCTCACTTTAAATCAAGTATCACAAGCTTTACTATTACCTTAAAATGTTAACCTCTTACTTAACCCAAAGTCAAATCATATCCCTTTTCAGTTTCTTTACTTGTACACATTGTACTTTAACATTCATGCAAAAGTTGTCAAAACAGTCATCATAAACGTGCTACAGTTAATTGGGCAATGACTGTGTTGGGACTATGCTAAAGGTGTTACATGTATTTTCTCAATAATTCTCACAATGATCCCATGGGAAAACTTGAGGCACAGAGAACCTGTCCAAAATACAATCTGGGAAAAGGGCAAGGTAGGGGTACACAGGAAATATAGTCCAAGAGTCGTGAATCTCTGCTGCCTTGACCAGGATACTAGGCCAGCACTAGGGCTGAGATACTTGGTTTTAATCACTTCACCTTCTTGTGGCCCAATTTTCTTTACTCCAAATCCCCAAGTCAGATAATCTCATTTTGTAATCATTTTTCTATTCAAGTAAAGAGCTCAAAAAGAAACTCTCATTTCCTTCATTCTCTAAAGTCCTCCTCACTTAAGTTGAGAGTTCACATTTCATGAATGTGATCAATAGAATATTGTGGAGGAACAAAAATAAGCTTTCATTAAAAGCCAGAACTCCATTATGCAATCGTTTTCCCCACAAATCTCTCAACCTCAGATGACAATGACAGGGAGAAAAGACCTTATATCAACTTTGAGTTGGAGCGGGAGGCTGAAGAACAGACCATTGTACACAGGTGGTTGACAATTCATTTCATAAATAGCCACCCATTTCTATCACCTCCAAAAAATAGTACATAAGTCTTTAAAAGGTTATCATGGCACGCGATGGCGGTTTAGTGGTCAAGTTCATGGTCCCTGGCTTACATTGTCCACATATATCCCAAGGACTGGGGATCCCTGGGAGGTTGGGGGGGGGTGCACAGGGAGACAATTAATGAATGAAACAAAATAAATGCTTCCTCCTCCTCTCTTTTCCTGCCTACTCACCTTCATTCCCGACTTTCTTTAAAAAAAAAAAAAAAAAGTCAAGTCAGGTGGGCTTGGCTGGGTCCTCCTGCTTAGGGTATGGGAAGGCCAAAAGTCAGGTGTCCACAGAACTGAGTTCTTTGCTGGAAAATTTGCTTCCAAGCTCAGATTTTTTGATAAATTTAGTTTATCCTTTTGGTTGTAGGACTGAGGTTCTGGCTGTTGGTTGGGGCTGCTCATATTCCTTCTCCTGTTTCCTTGTGGTACTCTCCAGCAATGGCAGGTTGAGTCCCTCACCACCTTTCACTATGGTGGGACAGGCATAGGGCAATAATTATAGACATTCCAGTTCAAATGGGGGGACGGAGGGGACGACGACACCCAAAACAAACAAAAAACAACAAAACCCCCAAAATGGTCCGAAGCAGTTTCAAAATCTGGCCAAAAACCATTTCATTTCAAAGCGGGGGTGCGGGGATATATGTGTATATGTGTGTGTGTGTCCATCGGTCCTGTAGCTTTTAGCTCCACCTCTTTGGGATCTTGGCTCCACCCTCTAACTCACCCTTTCTTTCTTTTCTTTTTTTTTTAATGAAAAGCAGCACATTAACATCTGAGTAGCTTTACCAGCCTGCTGTCAGCCAGCAGAATTTGGGGGGTTTGTCAGCCCTCTTTTAACTTTCTACTCCCTTGCAATACAAGCTGGCATTGTTTCTGCTAGTATAAAATCTTCAAGAACCTAGTGGGTTTTACATTAATTTCATAGAGATTCACTGTTAGAATGACACCCACAAATAAATTAGGCTGCAACTTCTGAACTTTGCTTGGAAATCTCAGCTAAATATCCAAGTTCATGACTGGTAATTACAAGTCACAGTTCTAAGCTTATTTACCGCTGTGTAACAAAGATCCCCTTTCCTTGTTTCCAATGGATACTTCACTTCCATGAGACCTTACTAGCATAGCCTTATTAACATCCATATTTCTAACAACTTGTTCTGGGTCTTTTATATCATAATCCTCAAATTCTTCTGGTCTCAGGATGCCCTTGTGGCTCAGGTGGCCGAGACACTGGTATGCGGACCACATAGAGTCAAAGGGCCCAGGGGCAAAAAAAGCAGACAAAACAAAACCAAAAAAATGCAAAAACTACTCTGTCCATCCACTACCACATCCACATCTTTAGGTGAGTGCTTCACTCTTGGTACTTATGTCTATACTACTGTTCTGCTGCTGCCATGACAAATTATCACAAACGTAGTGACTTAAAACAATAGAAATTTATTATCCCAGTTTCTGTAAGTCAGAATTTGAATAGGCTTGTCTAGGTCTTCTGTTTAAGGACTCAAGGCTTAAAGCAAAGAATTCTTACTGGAAATTGGGGGAATAACCCACTTCCAAGTTTATTCAATTTGCTGGCCAAATTCAGTTTCTTTTGGTTGTAGAAATAAGATCTCCATTTGCTTGCTGGCTTGTCAGTCTGGGATAGTCTTTGCTACAGTACTAGCAGATCCCCACATTCTTTCTCAAGCTTGCCATGTGGCCTCCTTGAGCAATAGCAAATAGAGTCCCTCTCATGATCTGAATCGGTTTTTTCCTCTGCTGCCTCATTTCTCTGGACTCCTAGGGGGAGAAAACTCTGCTTTTTAGGGCTAATGTGATTAGATTAGCCCCACACACAAATCCAGGACTATCTCCCTATTTTTAAGATTATTAACCCTAATTACACCTGCAAAGTCCCTTTTACCACTTACCAAAATACTCACAGAGATTTAGACATTAGAACAGATACTCTGGGGGAGGACAGGGGATGGATCATTCTGCTAACTACAAGCTGAAACTGTATGTAAGGCTTCTAACTCAGTCTTAAAGAAAATTTCTACTTTCCTCAAAAGGGCATATTAACTAAAAGTGCATGTTCAGAGATAGAGATAGTAATAAAAGCAAAGACTCAAACTGGAAGAAAGTAGCTAGCCTATAGAAGACCTAAATATACAGTATGGAAAAGCTACCATTTATTTCATCCCCAAAACAGCAAGGCAGTTCACCCATTAATTAGGAACTAACCCACTGCTCCTGCCCCTGCCCCTTAAATGTGCGCTTCTATTCTCCATTGCATTCCATAAGAACATAATTAGATATTGGGAGTCTTTTTTTGGGATATAAAAGTTGTCCCACTGAGGTCTAACTTCGTAATCAAGTTTATAAATCAATCTAAGCAAACTTCCATTCTTTCCATTTTTTCAAGTCATACACCCTCTCCCTGCCCCCAAGAGCAAGTGAAAGTCAAGTATCTCAAAGTCACAAGGACAAATCTGTTACTGCCGGTGAACTTTAAAAAAAATAACATGAGGGTCTTTGACTCCAAAGTTCATCAGGCTACTTATGCCAACTGACTCACTACAAAACAAAATCCTGCAACAACTACAAAGATAAAGTCTTGCCTCATAGCATTTTTGACCATAAATTTTACCTAGAAGAATCACTAATATACAAGCTCGTGGCAATAAGAACGACAAATTAAGATCGATGAAGCACTTACAATCTACCAGTCACTGTGGTAAGCACTTGATACGTATAATCTTATTTAATCTTCACATGAACTTATGATGAAGAAAATATCACCATCTCCATTTTACAGTTAGGAAAACTGAGGTTAGGTTAACAGCTAAATAGCAGTGGCACTGATATTTGAGAACCCAGGGAGTCTAGTTCTTTACCACTGGCCTCTTCTGACACTCCTAAATGGAATGAGGTTTCCAACTCTCAGAAGTCTCAGCTTTCTTTTCATTCTGTCTCCCCTTGCCCCCTTCTCACAGAATTTAGTTATTCAAGTTTCCAAATTAATCTGCAACCTTTTTGGAACTCTTTCCTTCCCACAAGAGCCAAGTAACTTCTCCTGACCCTGACTTTGTTACCCCCAAAAACAAACTACAGAAACTCTACCCATCACCTGCCAAGGCTAGAAATGTAACAACACTGCACAACAAATACACAAAAATAAAAATCCTTCTCTTTAAAAGGTCACAAACTAAGGTGTACTTAGAAAATCTTTCATTATACATTACCTGCCCTCTTCCGCCCTGGCTCTCAACTAACCCTTAACTCCAACGCCACCCGTTTTGCCCCACTTCGTGGTCCCTTTCTCTTTATCCCCACCTCACCCAGGGTTCCCTCCACCTTGCACCCCAATCTGCAGGTAGGAAGCCAGCCTCGCCCAAAGGGACCTTGGAAGGCTCCCACTCCAGCTGCTCCGCTCCGCAGGAGGCTTCACCCCACCCTACCCAGCAGGCCCCACTCCCTTAGGCACCTTCCCCCAGCGGCCCCACCTTTCAAGCTCCCTTCCCCCACTGGAGACCCCCCCCCACCCCGCAAGTTGTCCCTTAGTCCTCGCCCCAGTTAAAGCCTCTCCCTCGCAATAGGCCGGACTCTCAAGAGCCCGGTCCCACCTCCACATCACACTTGGTTCCCAAGCCTCGCTCTCCGCCCTGGAGAGTGGCCCCGGGCCTCCCCGATGGGCTGCAGGGGCCTCGGTTGGTGTGTGTGTGGAGCTGGGGGCCAGGGATTGCCAGGCCGCTGGGGAGTCAGCCGCAAGCGTGAGGGGCGGCCGTGCCCTGCTGCCCCGTCCCAGGCCCACTCCCACCCCAACCACCTCGCCTAGCGGCTCCCGCGGTACCTGTGGTGGAAGCGGCAGCGGCGGCGGCCGCTCTCCCCTCTGCTCACACAGACAATATGGCGGCGGCGGAGGAGGAGACACACGGCTCAGCCGCCAGCCGCAGGGACCAGAGCGAGGCTGCAGCCGCCGCTGCCGGAAGCGGAAACCCCCTCCCACCAGGAGGCGGGGCAGCGCGGCTTCGACTCTCCCCCCGCGGAACCTCGCTGAGAGCGGCCATGTTAGGCTGTCCTATTGGAAGCCGGGGGGTTCAGGTCCCGCCTCGGCTTCCAAACAGAAGGAATTCTCAACGTAAAGCATAATAGCGAGACCTGAAATAATTTCTTTTATTTTATTTCAGTGCCTGTACGAGCCGACAAGGGCGAGGGCACGAACCTCCCACAAAGTGTGCAATTGGTTTGCCCCGAGCGAAGATGGCGGTCCCTACGTTTCCCGCACTTGACCCTGCAGGCGAGTCCCACCTGTCGGTAAACTGGCCCGACTTTCTTGAAAAGAAGCATGCGCGACCTGCAGAGCTGCAAAGCGAAGCATTTTGGGAGTTGAAGTCTCTGGCTCGGCTCCCTCGTCTAGGGTTAGGGTTCTAGCACCACATTTTTTCCGCTCAAACTTTGAGTTTGCAACAAACGAACAAAAGTTGGGATGCGGGAGTGGGGTGGTGCAGGGAGTCGAAGGTCTATACCGATTCTCTGGAAACGGAAGCCCAATTCCTGACTCCTGTAGGAGTCCTATCTAGAACTGCCTATCCAGATGAAGTATTTTCTCCTTGCGATCTGCCCCCAACCCCCATCCCACTCTCCTTGCTCAGGCAACCTTCCCAGAGCAAATACCTTCTATCACGCACACTTGATCATGGCGTCCTTGTGGTCAAAAAAATCTCCCAAGGCTCTCCTTTGAGTACCAAGGAGAGCCCAAGTTCTTAACATTATGGACAAATTTCCTCCTCACCCCTCTAGCCTCTTGTTCTGCCCCTTTCCTCTCAAATCCTGATGCTCCCACCCACAAAAACTGCATACTATTCCTGAAATTTGTGTTGCCTTCCTCTCTTTGTACAAAGAATTATTACCGTCGCATTCTGGACTGGCTAACATCTCTATGTGCATTGACTAATTCAGGAATCCTTTCGTCAGCGGATATTCTCTCTTATGGTTCAGTAGCCTCGCCCCTAGCCTGCCTTCTCCATCAGACTGTGATCCTCCAGTGGACAGGTCTGGATCTGATGATCAGCCTGACCCCTGCAGGCACCGCTGAAAAATGATGTGTGTGTTACTGAGAGGAATTCAAGTGTTAGCTTCACCTCTGGTCGGGCAGAGGTGTGAGGGCTGAAACAAGGGTGAGAAGGTCGGGTTATTTTGATACCAGCTGTTATCTCTGAACTGCCTCAGAATAGCTGCCTGCCTGGGGATGGGCCTTCTCACCCTCTAGAACCCTCCTTACACAGTTTGTCAGTTGACTGGCACCTCTTATCCAAAAGAGACAATCTCCTCCCTGTAGAATGAGGGTGAAGCTGCTTATACAGATACAGTGATGGCCTCAGGGAGGTGGCTATGATCTTTTTCTGGTCATCATCTGCCAGACTGGTCTGTGGCAATTAACCCCGGTTTGGGAATCTACAGAAATGGCTCTCTCAGTGTCCTCAGGTTGGTAATTCTTCCTCTCTGGTCCTCATTTTCCCCACATGTGGACGGAGGAGGTTAAACATGATGATGCCAACGTTTCTGTGAAGCCCTTTTCCGGGAAACACTAGTCTTACACTTAGCTCTTGGACAAGGTCTTTTTGGTTCTTGTAACTCAACTCCCTTTGCCTCACCTTTATTCACATTTATTCATTTCGTAGCTGTTAACACTTGTTCTGAGTTGAAGACTGTGTTAGATGCTGGGAATGTAGTATGAGCAATACAGATGCCAATTCCACACGGAACATGCTTTCTAAGTCAGACACAAGTAATATGCAGGTAAACAAATAGATAAACAAAGCAATTTCAAAGAGCAGTAAGTGTTATTTTTTAAAAAGTAGCTGTGAAAAGGAATTAGGGCAAGGTGTAGCACTTCAGATTGTTTCAGAAGGTCCCTCTGAGAAGGGAACATTAGGTACAAAGATCCTGAGGCAGTAAAGAGCTTGCTAAACTTGAGGATACAGGTTAGTGTGGTGGAAGCATTGTGAATGTTGGGGGAAAAGGTTGGAAATATGGTAGGAGAAGTGGGAAGGCCATTCAGGTCATGGTAAGGAGTCTAATATTTTATCTGAGAAGAGTGGAAGTATTTCCCGAGGCTTAGCTTTTATACTTTTCTGATGGGTCCAGTGTCAGTTCATTCTTCCACTCAATTCCAACTTTCATTCATGACCTCAATCAGAGGGCTCACCCAGATATACAATACAACCTTTTTTACTATGCAGGACAAAGTTGAAACCCCACTTCCACCATGGTCCCAGGCCAAATAGTTTTCAGTCTCTAATATACGCTAGTTATGGAACCTTCAAAGACTACCTTAAACACTCTTCCTGACTTCCCACATGACAGCACTCTGGCTAAACTTCTTTCAAATAACAGTGGTAGCAATAATCACAGTTAAGATGTTGACCATATTTCAATGAGCCACACACCGAATGTTCATCTCATTTAATCCTTTCATCTCTTTGATGGGATAGAAACTAAAAGTATCCCATTGTAGAGATGGGAAAACTAAGTTTCAAAGAGATGAAAAGACATACCCAAGGTCACACTCCGGAAGTGGAGCTTACCTTCCAACTTGAATCATTGTGTCTAAATGTATTTCTATTTGTATTTTTGTTGCTGCCAAAACAGAGTAGTTTAACAATAGTAGAGTGACAATCATTTATTTGCTTTTGTTAATGTGGATTGGTAATTTGGGCAGGTCTCAGCTGAACAGTTCTTTTCTACTGTATATAGTCTTGCCTGGGCTTATTCCCACATTTGTAGTCAGTTAGCAAGTCAGCAAGCTGACTAGTCTTCATTCCTGTCTGTCAGTTGACTGGGGCTGTTGACTTGAGTGCCTTGGTCCTTCTCCATATGGCTTCCTCATCAAGCCAGCCCAGGCTTCCTCACAGATAGCCTCCAAAAGGAAGAAAACGAAAGCAGCAGGGCCTCTTGAGACTTGGGCTGAGAAGTGCTCTAGCATCACTTTTACTGTATTCTGTTGATCAAAGCCAGTCACATAGCCAGCTCAGACTCATGGTGATTCTCTTGATAGGAGAAGCATCAAAGTCATATTGTAGAGTCACATGTTCAGGGACGAGTATCATCACTGTGATCATCTTTGCAAGCAACATACCACACTAAGTGACCTTACATATGGAGCTAGTTAAATTACTACCCAACTAAACGGAGGGCGGCGGGGGTTTTACGATGATGAGAGGGAATATTTCTTGAATGCTTATTATGTGTCAGACGCTACATAAGATGCCTTATGTATATTAATTCACTTAATTCTCACAACAGCCCTGGATGGTAGGTACATTTTTATCCCTGTTCAGAGACTAAGCACACTAGTCTTAGAGAGGTCAAATAACTTCTAAAAAATCACACAGTGGTAAAGCTGAGGGCAATACCATGTACTGACATGGAAAATGAGCAACAACATATATGCTAGTCTATGAGAACACATTAAAAGGCACATTTAAAGTGGTTAGGTGAATTGTTTAAAAAATGGATACTTTTAGATAAACGCCAGGAAGGATTTATCACAAACTATTAATGGAGCTTATATCTGAAGAGAGGAAGAAGCAAGTACTTTTACTTTAAACATTTCTGTCTGCATTGTGCAATTTTTTCCTGTTTGAATTTCTTTTTTACAAGAAGCATGACTTTTAATTTCAACACTCTATGAAGAAAAGTGTGTCTTTAAATGCCCTGCAAACTTGCCTCTCACTGCTGTCTTTTTCTATTTTTTTAAAGGAAAGTTGTAGATAGGAATGAAAGTGAGCGGGCAGGCAGGAACAGAGAGGAGGAAGAAGCGTTCTGTTTAGTTGTTCATTGTTCATATTGGTTGCTCCTGGCTCCCACCACGCAGCCCCAGCCCTGGTCTTGAACCAGGGACTTTGGGAGGTGTATGTGGACTTCCCCTGGTGGATTAAACCTCTAGGCTACCAGGGTGCACCTTTTATTTGGTTTTTGCTTTTGTTATTTCCCCCCCTTTTTGGACACTTCCCAGTCCAGCCCCTTATCAGTTCTGGTCTGAGGTTTTATAACTGCTTTGGGGTCACTTTTCTCCCCCACGCCCATCTATCCTGCACACTTTTAACAGGGGAAAGTTTATTGACCACCATGTTCCTTTCTTATTCAAGAGTTTTCAATGACATTTCATGGCCTTCAGGGACAGTCCAATCCCCTTGGCCTAGGTACAAGGGCATTGTAAATTCGACTCCCATTGAGTTAGATTCCAACTCTGTCATTTACTAGTAGTGTATAACCTTGAACAAGTTATTTGACTTCTCAGCCTTAGTCTCCTTGATGTTAAGAAAGAAGGAAAGGGTGCCTGGTGGTTTAGTGGTTAAGTCCAAAGACTCTGGCTGGTGTAGTCCACATATATCTCAAGGGCCTGGGTTCATGACCTGAGGAATAGGAATGGCAACCACGATGAACAACTAAATAAAATAAACAAAATGCTGCTTCTGCCTCTCTTCCTACTTGCCTATCTGCCTACTTGCCTGCATTCCTGCCTACACCTTTTCTTGAAAAGAAAAAAGAAAAAGAAAAAAAGAAGGAAAGGAGAGATGGAGGTGGGGGAGGGAACAAAGAAGGGACAAGAGGAGAAGAAAATCTTGTTGCAATCTTAGTTTATTGCTCAGTGACTATCATTCTCTCCTCCAACCAGGAGTGATTGGTACTATGCCACTGAGGACTAGGCTTGGCTATGTGTCTGCTTTGGCCAGGGGAATAGAGCTAAAAGTGACAATGTGCGATTTCCAGCCTAACCCTTAAGAATTTTCTCATGTTTTTAGCAGTTCCCTTTGTATTTTTACTTCTGCACAGAGATGGGGCTGTCACTGGTGCATGACATCTTTTGAAACAGAGTCCCAATCAAAGTTGCTATAAGAAAGTCTAGAATAAGAATATTTCTATATTTTATTTATTTTTAATTTTATCTAAGGAAGATTGCATGCAAGTATTGTTGGGTTTTGGTCAGAGAGAGAAGGATCAGCTTTGTATTTTTACAGAATCTTTACAGCTATTGGGTATAGAAGAAATGGAATGAGTATGAGAACTGAAGCAGGGAGGCCAGACAAGAAGCTACTGTCCCAATCCAGATGAAAGATCATTTCGGCCAAAGTCAGACTTGGGTTATTTTGAAAATAAAGCCAAGAGAACAGGTTAAGTATGAGGTGCTTAAGAAGGAAAAGAAGGAGAAAAACCTCAAGGTTTTTGGCCAGATAAATGGAAAGAATTAATTTGCCATTAACTGAGATGAGGAAGGTTATAGGAGGAGAACTTTTGGGGTAGAAAAAAGAGGAAGGAAATAGCAATTCCAGTTAGGACTTGTTAAATTTGAGGTACCTCTCAGATGTCCAAGACGCCTCGTTTGAAGGTCTGTGTAGAATCTGAGCCCAGGAGAGAGGTCCAGGCTGGAGATGTAATTATGGAAGTTGTTGTGAACTGAATTGTGTCTCCCCAAAGTTCAGATGTGGAAACCTGCCCCCCTACATAATTGTGCTTGGTGATGGAGCCTGTAAAGAGGTAATTAAGATTAAATGATGGGCCCTTAAACCTATAGGACTGGTGTCCTTCTAAGAAGACGAAGAGACATGAGCATTCCTTCCTGATGTGCACAGAGGATAGGCCATGTGAGGACACATGGTGAAGGCAGCAGGCCAGGAAGACTTCTCACCAGAACCGAGCCCTGCTGGCACCTTGATCTTGAGTTTTCAGTCTTCAGTGATGTGATCCATAAAATCACTTTAAGCCAGGCATCTTATTCTGGCAGCCCAGGTAGATTAGCATGAGAGGCATAAGAAACGATTTGTAGCATCGGGAGCCTGGGTGGGATCTCCCAGAGAGTGAGTGTAGACAAAGAGGAGCAGGACTGACCTGGGGGCATCTGACAGTAAGAGACGAGGAACCAACACAGGAGCTGGAGGAGGATAGCCAGTGGGGGCGTGTCCTGCAAAGCAAGTAAGGAGGACATTTCAAAGAGGGAGAATGGATGATCCATGTTAAATTTTGCTGAGAGGTCAAGGAAGTTGGGAACCAAAAAGTGATTTAGCGATGTGGAAGGTATGTCCCTTGACAGGAAAGAGCTTAAGTAGACTGGTGGGAGCAAAAGCCTGACTGGAGGGGGATTAAAGAAGAATAAGAGGACGGACACACACCCTATGGAGAAAGAAAAGCTCTCTTTAAAAGAAGAAATCTAGAGTACCCCGGTGGTTTGGGTATTAAGTCTGTGGCGTAGTCCACATAAAAGCCAAGGACCCAGGTTCAAGGCCTGGGGCAGTGGGGGTGAGGGGGTGGAGGTGGGGTGGTAAACAGTCAACATGAACAGCTTACTGAATGAATGCTTCTTCCTCTTCTCCCTTCTTGCTTCCTATCTTCACTTCTGCCTGCTTCTTTCCTCTTAAAAAAAAAAAGAGTGGTGTGCCCTGGTGGCCTAACAGACAAGGCCACCAGATGTAGTCCACATCGGTCCAAGGACCCAGGTTGGAGACCCAGGGCCAGGGAGAGCAATCAAGATCAACAACTAAATAAAATAAATATATGTCTTTTCCTCTTCTCTCTCCCTGTTTGCTTGCCTATTCGCTTTCATTCCTCCCTGCACCTTTCTTTAAAACAAAAAGAAAGACATCCCACTAATAAATGTAGACTAAGAATCAGAAAACTATCATTGGCAGTAATATTTCTTTCAGGAGAGAATCATTAATGGATGCTGCAATAGTGGATTAAAGTTTGATAAGAAATAGGCTGTTTGAGCCATCTTAGACTATCTACTCACAAGGTACTTATTCATTACAAAGGTAAAATAGGAACGTTATAAGGAAAACCAGCAGACACCAGCTCCAGCAAGTGATTGAATTGAGCATCTCTAGGAATGGGGCTGCCTTGGCACCATGTGCCCCTGGTAGGAAAGGGGCACAGCAATCCTTCAGGGACATTTCTGGCAAAAATGTTCACTGGTTTCCTGAGGAAACATTAGATGAATCCAAATTGAGGGATATTGCTACAGGGTGACTGGTGAGTATTCTTCAAAAATGTTGATGTCACAAAAGACAAAGATCAAAGCGTGGTTCTAGATTAAAGAAACACAAGAACTAAACATGATATAAGATCCTGAACCAGGAAAAAAAATGTTTTTTTTAACTAACCTAAGGATAATAGTGACATTTGAACAAAGCCTGAAGATGAGAAACTAGTATTACATCACTGTCAAAGTGCTTGTTTTGGGTTATTGTAATAGAATGTCCTTGCTTTTAGGAAATACACACTGGGTTTGAGGGGGAAAGGAACCATATTTGCAAGTTACTGTAAAAGTTCAGGAAAAGAGAGAGAGAGAAGAGGAAGAGAGGAGAGGGGAGGGGAGGGGGAAGGGGAGGGAGGGGAAAGGAGAGGGGAGGAAAAGAGAAGAGGAGGAGAAAGACAGAGGAGGAGGAGAAGGACGAAAGGAGAGCAGGAGAGGAAAAGGGTAAAATTTGGAATCTGGGTAATGGTTTTTATTTGAGTATTCTTCGTACTAATTTTGTACCTTTTCTGTAATGGAAAGAGACATTGAAGCAATGAGTACAGATGACTTTTTGAGGAGCTTTGCTACTGAACTGAAGGTAGGTGGCAGGCAGAAAGCAAAGAGGTGGAGAGAAGTTATTTAAATGTAGAGATATTAGCATGTTTTCATGTTGATGAGAATGAATCAGCAGATTGGGAAAATTATGAGGCAAGAAGGAGAAGAGAGACTGGAATGGCAGCCCTGAAGAGAGAGAGAAGAATGGGCTGTATGCTCAAGTGAAGGGACTGGCATGACTGGGAGCACACAGGGTTAGCTTGTGGCAGAAGAGTGGGCCGAGCACTTGTCACTGGGCACCGGTGAGGGCGGGTGGGTCGCTGTGTAGTGAAAGCTTGTGGAAGTATTTTCGTCAGTTGCCTTTGGTCAAGATCATAGTCCACAACCCCCCAAGGTCCTTGGTTTGCAGGGTAGGAGGAACAGGCAGCCAACGAGGCTTTGATAACCACGCATGCCCAGCACCCACTGCACTCAAGCAAGAACCACGCAGCCGACCCTTTCCCGACTCATAACAGTGAGAAAAAAATAACAGCAAGGCCTTGATTTTAAAGCACTGAACATTGGAATAACGTGGGATGCAGCAGGAGTAACCAGGCAGAGCTGCTGGTTTCACAGGAGTATCAAGTGCTAGTGACATAAGGCTGGATTTTCTGTAATGAAGTTACTTGTCTGCATCTCCCATTTGGTAGGTAGGGATGCCAACTTCAGAGAGGTTAGTGACTTGCTCAAACTTGCATAGCTAGTAAGTGAGAGTCCGGATGTCCCTCCCCCTGCCCCCACCCCTGACCTGCTCCCTTCCCTAGCCCAGGCACTGCAGCTCAGAGCTTGTCCTGAACATCCTGGCTCTGCCCCTGGCACACAGCAGGGTACCTGGCATCTGGAGGTTCTTGCTGAAGGTGAATTGAATCGTGCCTGGGATTCCCTCTGCCTTCCAATTTTTGTCCAGTGTCCATCTTCCCTTCAAGCTGTCTAGGTCTTCATTCCCTTGGAGGAATACATGGGCCATGCCTCTCCTTTGGGTGCTGTTCATTCATGCCTGCAGCTGCCTGCCAGCAGCTTTTCCTGAGCACCTGCTCTGGGCACACACTTTGAGGTTGTCGGTACAGGGCAGGAGACAAGTCCATGTACCTGGTCTGATGGAGCTCAGTCAGGTGGGGAGAGGATGATCAGACCAGTTTCATACAATCCAAGCTCATTGCTAGGAGCCTCTGAGGGGTGTGTAAGGAGAGCAGGGAAGGAAAAGCTGACCTAGAGGAGGGAAGGAGGAAGTTTGCCCAGTGAAGGCAAGGAGGGACTGATTGGCTGAGCAAGGAGGAGGAAGAGCATGAGTCCTTGCACTAGGTGGAGGAGATTGTTTTCAGAACAGTGGGGAGCCATGGAAGGTTTAAGCAAGGGAGTGTCTTCTTATTTCACGCTGTTGAGACCGAGCTCCTTGGTTGCTGGGTTGGGAGAGAGGAGGAGGGAGGACGTGGTCCATGTGAGGATGTGGCAGCAAGGAGGGACTCGGTGGCAGCAAAGGAGATGGAGAGGAATCAATTCATTTGGGATCTGTTTTGGTGCTGGAGTTCCCCACAGGGAAACTGAGGCCCCTAAGGACAGCCCCCTAACTCTGGCAGCCTCTTGGGGGCTTTCAGGTACTTTTGTCCCGTGGGTGTCACATGCAGGTGGTTGGGTTGGGGGATGGGTAGCTAAGGCAGGTGATTCATAGTCTTCTGTAGCCTGTGAGTCTCAGATTGATTTATAAGAAGTTCTTTATTTTTTAATTTATGTTATGCTATTTTAATTTTCTGTTATTTTATTTTTTGAAGGAAAGGCATAGACAGAAATGAAGGAAAATAGGCAGGCAGGCAGGAAAAGACAGGAGGAAGAAGCATTTGTATTTTATTTTTACTTAGTTGTTCATATGGTCGTTGACCCTGGACCTGAGATTCAAACCCAGGGGTTTGTGGCCTGTGCTCTTTCAGACAATTGACCTGACCACTGCTCCATCAGGGCACGCCTCTTTATTTATTTTTATTTAGTTGTAGACCTTAGTTGTTCTCCCCAGCCTGGGAGGCAAACCTGGGTCCTTGGGATGCATGAGGACTGTGCTTTGGCTGGAGGCAGTTGGTCAAACCACTACTCCCCCAGGGCACTCCTCAAGTTGGGTTTTGAAAGAATCACAGGGGCCTTACTAAGCGAATGGAGCTTTACATGGAGGATCATTTCATCATCTTCCATATAATGCTGGTCAGGCCACTTCCCCACTATGAACCATCATTTCCACATTAGCAACACGGAAAGGGACAAGACCTTCCACACGTTGGTGATATCACCCCATTGTACAGATGAGACAGCTGAGGTGCAGAGAGAGCTAGTGATTGTCTCATAGTCACACACGAGCACCATGTGCGAGTACTTTAGCCATGGTCGGAACCCAGGCCAAAACATGTGCTCTTACTCTTTCTGCTCCCCTACCTGCCTCCCACCCTTTCCTGGGGGCTCTTCAGGTCTGGGGATGCTCAGTTCAACCAACGTGGTCTCCCTCGGAGGCCTAGGATATCAGGACTGGATGCTGGACTCAGATTCAATTTCCAGCTCCGATCAGGTGTCTTATTCTGTCAGAACCTCAGTTTCCCCCTCTGTAAAATGGGTTGGCACAACATACCACGTATCACATTGTAGGACAACTATGTAGATGTAATCACTCTCATGTATAAGTCACTTACCCAGCCCAGTGCCTTTTGAGGGGCTGGTCCACTGTCCAGCTGGTCGCTGCGATGATGATGGCATGGACATCTGTGGGTCGAAACCCTGTGGAACCCAAGTTTCCCTTTAACAAGACTTGTGTTTTTTCTTATCTTTCCAAAAATGAAACTTATTAATAACATAATCTACCCATGCATTCTTTCAAAATAAATAATACCCAATTATAATATAAGAGAAAAGAAAATGAAGTAATTTAGAATGCATGGACATGTACATATGAGATAATTAAAATCAGGGTTTTCACCTATACTCATTACCAAAGTGAGATTTGAATATCATATAGAACTTGGGACCCTTGTGGGGATATCTGCACCCCTGCCCACCTCCCGTTGTGTTCCAGGGGGCACCCCCCAATCACTGGGGACTGTTCAGTGCTCCTGGTGGTGACACCCCATGTAGGATCTCATAACAGGACTCCTGCCCTCTGTCACTTTACCATGAAGACCGTCCTTTAGAACTCACAGCCCACTGCTTACAGATCTTGGGTGCTAGAGACATGGTCACAGGAATGAAAAATCCTGCCCGTCTCAGGAACCTCCATGGGCCTGGCTCACATTTCAATTTCTAGAAATCCTACTTCACATCTATAACCTAGCCACATACCCAGTGTGGGAATTTGAGTTATGTCATCGCTTCCTCCAGCCGCAGTTTCCCCAGTGGTGGAAAAGAGGGGATAATGCCTGCCTCACAGAGGACACTCATTCCTTCAGGATAACAGACAGCAAGCTTGCTTTATGGAAACTCATGGTTTTGTATGGAGAACAGGCAAAAGTCAAATAAATACGTCAGATAATGTCAGAGATGAAGAAAAAGAAGACAGGGCCATAGAAAGAGAGTGGAACCAGAGGCCCTCGGCAAGTGTAGTCACAGAGGGCTTTCCAGAGGAGGTGGTAGCTGAATGGAGATCTGAAGAAGCAAGTCATGTGCGTCTGGGGGAAAGAGCATTCTAGGAGGCAGCAGCAAACCCCAGTGTCCTGAGGTGGGAATACCACTGGTGTGTTTGAAAAACAGCAAGGACGCCAGTGTGACTGGCAGGGAGAGCATCAGTGAGAGGAAGGAGGAAATGAGGACAGGGAGACCTGGAGAGGCCAGACCATGTAAGGAATTTGGATTTTATCTCAAGTGTAGCAGGGAGAACATTTGAAATTATTCACTATGTTGTGTGTCCTGGCATGTGAGGAGAGCCGACAGACACACTCTAAAGCCACCCGGTGTCCATGACTGTGGTCTGGGTCAGAAAGGACTGGTGGGGAAAGCGGCAGCCGAGATGCAATTCCCATGAAATACCACCAGGTGACGACTCTGGGTTGTGTTTCTTACAAAGTGGCTGTTCCCAATGCTCTGGGTCACCAGAATCGTCTGGCGGCCTTGTGACGCAGGTTGCTGGGCAGCACTCTCAGAGTGTAAGTCTGGGCTGGGACACAAGAATCTGCATTTCTCACCAGTTCTAGGTAATGCTGAGGCTGCTGCATCAGGGACCTCCCTTTGAAAATCTCCAGTTGGAGCCCTGAGATTGAAACCAGGATCCGCCCTTCGTTGCACAGTTGGGATGAGGGAGAGGACCCGGACACTCCGTGTCTTGCCATCGTTTTTACGATTAAATCAAGGTCTCTGGCCAGGCCCTCCTTCCACTCCCCGCCACAAGCCAGGCCCTGTTTTCCCTGCCGCACACAGCAGCGTTGCCTGGCCCTGCTCCCAGTCTTGAGGTACAGACTGCTCTAGAAAGAATGAAAGACGAATATGATGTGATGTCTGCAAATCACTTAGAGTCTTGTGTGTGCCCCCAGCTCACTGTCTGCCATATTCAATTAACGTAGGGGCTGCTGGGAGGGACCGAGTTCTGGGTTCGGGAGACAGAGACCCCACACAAGTAACAAGACATGAGGCGTTCAGGGCTTTCAGTTCACAAATCCCTTCTACCTCCATTATTGCGCCTCATCCTCAGGTTTTTAAAAGAAAGTCTCCAAACTTGGAAATTATGCCAAAGGAAGGCCGCGTGTCCTTTTAGTAGTACGCCAGAGCATAGTCCGACTGGCCCGCCCCAGGTGTTTTTTTTTTTTTAAAGAAAGGTACAGGCAGGAATGAAGATGAGTAGGCAGGCAGGCAGGAGGAGAGAGGAGGAGGAAGCATCTTATTTTTATTTTCCCCCAGACCTGGGATTGGAACCCAGGGGTATGTGACTTGCTTCTTCAGAGGAAACTGACCTAACCACTACTCCACTAGGGCATGCCAGCCCAGGCTTATAGGAGTAGGTCTTTGTTTGACTTGTCATTAGTTCTCTGTTAGGGCCCTAACTCAGGGGAGTTGGGTTGCAATGAATTTTTAAGTTACAGATGAATTTTCTCCAAGTGGAAAGATTTCCCCAAAGGCAACTGTTATTTTGTCTATCAGGACATTAACCCATTTCCCATCACGGTCTTATTTCAGCATTTTGTCTTTGACGATAAGCATCTTAGACTGTTGTCCATGCTTTGAACTACTTTCACGGACCTGATGATGAATTAATGTTGATGAATAATGTACGATTTTGGCACTTTGCTTACTTTTTATTTATATGAGAGTCATGCTTTTAACTTAAAAAGAATTTCAACTTAGGGAGCAGCAGCATCTCCGTAAGAGATGTAATGGTCCCTTCTTCCCTGCTTAGTGAGGCTCCCAGGGACAGTCTCCATGGGCAAAAGTGAAGCTGGGGCTCGGCTGCTGAGTCCCCAGTCCTTCAGCAATGCCACGCCCATGTGCCTCATGCTGTCCAGACACCCGGGCAAGTCACCCAATGTCTCCGAGCTCTTCAAAGGCTGATGTCAAGCATCTTGGAGTCAGACGGACCTGAGTTTCAGTTCTGGTTCCTGGCATCCCTAACGATGTCAGCTCAGTCCAGTTGCTCACCCGAGTCCTCTCGGCTGCGGTTTAAGCGGGAATAAGAGCCACCCCGTGTGGCAGCTGTTGGCAATATTTCTGAGCCCCAGGTTGCCAGTGACACCAGCTTCTCTTTTTCTGGAGTCAGGAGGATAGCACAGTTGGTCTGTGGTGACTGTCCCCAGGCTGATGGGGACAGGAAGGATCCTGAGAGGACAGGGATGGGGGCTGGACAGGCTGGCAGCCTGTCAGTCAGGGGCAGGAATGGAGCTTGGGCTCTGGATCAGGCACCCAACGGGCTGGATCCAGCTTCTGGATCTATAAAGTGGAGACATGATGTTTTCTTGGTTTGGATTATTGTGAGACCCTGGGAGGTGGCCTTGACTGGCCAAGGTCCTTGGGAACTTAACTCTGATCAAAGAAGATCGACCCTTGATTCTGGCCTTTTGATGTTTTTGATCCTGTAACGATAAGGATAGTGACAGTGAATAACATCTGGGAAAACTTGGGGCGGGGCACTGGGAGAGTCTCCCTCAGAGTTCTGGGCTTGCTGGGTCAGACACGTGGTACAAACACACAGCCCAGGGTGGTCCAGGGCTTTGCAGTTTCCCAAGTCCTTCCAGAGCATCGCATCCTGTGTTAAGACATCCTCAAGGTCGAACCCTCTGCTTAGGGCTGGGCATGTCTTATTTCATTCTTCCAGAATACTTTGAAGTAAGTGTCTTGACCCCCATATTTCATTTGAGGAAACTGAAGCACAGAGAGTGTCAGTGTGACATATACTACACAGCTTGATGGCCGAGCAGGGATGGGGCACAGCCAGCCTCCTTCCTGCTGGCCTCCAAGCGGAACAGATCACTCGGGTCCAAGGCTGGGAAGTCCTTGGTTCCTCTGGCCACTCCTGCCTCAGCCCTGTCCTGGGATCTGCCTCCTGGAAGTGGCCGGAGGTGAGGGGAGAGGTGAGGGTGCCGCTGGGTCTGAGCGGGAGGCGTTGGGGTGCAGGAAGGTGAGAAGCAGAGGCTGCGAGAGGGACTCCTTCTCCGGAGCAGCTTAGGGGAGAAGGCCTAAGGACAGATACTGAGGCCCAGATGGGGTGGCGGGTGGGGGTGGGAGGTGTGGAAGAGACAGAAGGGCAGAAGGAAGCGATGGGAAAGGACCCGGAGTGAGCGAGGTGTCCAGGTCCTTGGCCCAGGGGCTCTGGTCCCAGAGTCCCCCTAGCACTCTAGGCTCCTCAGAACGCAGGACCCTGAACAGAGCAGAATTTCTCCCTCAACAGATCCACACACACCTGTGCTGGGTGATGCTGTAGCCACTGAGGGACGCCCATGACTGCTGCCTGTGTGACTCACACATTCTGAGCCCAGCTCAATGAGCAGATGTACTGTCCAGGGCATGCTTGCATTCATTCATTCATTCATTTGTTCATTCCACACACTGTATGGAGGCCTCACCAGGTGCCAGGCTGTGTTCCTAGCAGGAGTCAAGTCCCTCTGACGAGAGATAAAGTTCCTCTTCAAGGAGCCTCCAATCTCATGGGGAGATGGACAAAATGCAGAAAACAATCAAGGTACAATATCACAGCAGGCTGTAAAGCCAGTGAGGGGTGCTTGGAGCAGAGCTGATTGATGACGATGGTGGGGATGTCCTCTTTGAGGAGGTGACATTTGAACAGACTTAAAGAAGGTGGGGGCAGCAGCTCTGTGAATCTGGGGGAAAAGTGTTTCAGGTAAAGAGAACAGTCAGTGCCAAGGGGCCTGAGGCTAGAGCATGCCTGGCATGGTGTGGTGGGGTGGGGAGGTGAAAAGCAAGGAGGTCAGTGTGTTTGGAGGCAGGTGAGTGATGGGAAATGAAGGCAGAAAGCATGGGGGGGGGGGGGGGGCACATCTGAAGAGGCCTGTAGAGATCTAGCTGTATCTCAGGTGACATAGGGTGATATTGAAAGGTTTTGAATAAAGGAGTGTTTGGCTTGATTTGGATTTTAAACAGATTCCCTCATCCATGTGGCTGTCGCTGGAGAAACGATGGGAGGTGGGGGAGGCAAGGGCTGAAGCAGGGCGCCCAGCAAGGAGGCTGGTGCAGCGGCTGCTTGTCAAGGATGCCAGCCCTGCCAATGTTTGGAGGCGCTAAATCTCAGCGGAAATAGAAATGCATCACATGCTCACTGTGGTCAGGCACCTTTGGAGTGCTGGGTACTTACTGCTCTTAATCCTCACTGCAGCCTTCAGGTAGCTGGTTTCCTTCTCGATGTCTCTGTCCACTTGTATCTGCACAGATGATCTCTTTCTTCCCTTTTTTATTGAGGGGAAATTCACATGACACAGAATGAGCCATTCCAAATCCAATGTCCTGAGTACCGCCACAGTGTCACACAAACACCACCTCGCCTCTGGTTCCAAGCGTTTTCATGACCAAAAGAAAATGTCGTACCTAGTTCAACAGCAAACAGTACTTTGGTCCTCATTTTACAGATGAACACATGGAGGGGTGGACAGGCAGAGACACTTGCTCAGGTCACACTGACCAGAAGTAGAACAAGCAGGAGCCGGTGCTGGAGGGACACGGTGACATGCTCCCCGCATGGGTCTCAGCTTCCTCGGGTACCCTGCAGGCACAACAGCAAACTCCTCAGAAGGAGAGCATGCCCACACCTCTGCTGGGCTTTTATTTTGTGGAAGTGGTGGAGACAGTTCAGGCCAGAAGAGAAGGAATCATCTGGAAGGCTGGACAATGGCCTTCCATTTGTATCAATACTTCCATGGTGTAATACTTCCATGGTGTAAAGTGGGGATAAGACTCTAGAGTCAGGTAGTAAATTCAACACCATCTTCTCCCATCATTCAGCTTGACCTTGAGCCAGACCCCTCTCGCTCCACCTTTTTCCTTTGATGTGAAGCTGGAGTGGTAAAAGCCCCCACCTCCCTGGGTGTTGGAGGAAACTCATGGGAGCTACCCATGAATAGAGCTCAGTGCATTCTCTTCCCACTCCTCTCCACTGAGGGAAATAAGTTGAGCAGATACCTAAAGGCAATCAGTTGGGACTTTTGGGGGCGCCTGGGAGGAGGAACCCTCCATTGCCAGAAAGAACATAGTCAGACTCATAAGCAATTATAAATTCTCAAGTTTGAGAAGATGGTGCCAGTTTAAAAAAAAAAAATCAACTGTATCAGGATATAATTGATATAAGGCCCAAAGTACCTATTTTATCCATCTCTAATGTATCTTTCCATGAGTTTTGACTAGTGTCCACTCTGTGTGACCAACCACCCAATCAGGATGCAGAACATTTCCATGACCCACCTCCCAACCCCCAAAACCTCCCTTGTGCGCCTCACCCTTCAACCCACCTCCACTAATCTGATTTCTGTCATGGTCCATTAATTTTGCCTAATTCTTCATGAATTTCACATATGTGCAACCAGACAGCATGTACTCTTTTGCCTGACTTCCTGCACTCATCTCAATGTCTCCGAGATTTGTCCATGCTGTTGCATGTATCAGCAGCCTGTTTCTTTTTATCCTTCAGTTATATTCCACCAAATATCACTTAGACACTTTCAGTGGTTCATTTTCTTTCTTTTTTTTTTTTTTTGAAGGAAAGGTACAGACAGGAATGAAGACGAGTAGGTAGGCAGGAAGAGAGAGGAGGAAGCATCTTTTTTATTTTTATTTAGTTGTTCACACTGGTTGTTTCCTCTCAGATCTCAGACTCGAGCCCAGGGGTATGTGGCCTGTGCTCCTTCAGAGGTGACTGACCTAGCCGCTGCTCCATCGGGGTGCACCTTCAGTGGTTCCTTTTTCATTCTATACAGAGCTTGACACACGTTCATGTTCAGAAACTCCCTGATTTCCCATCCTGATCCTTGGATGAGCTCCATCCTCTGTGAGGGAGACATCAGCTCTGGGTTGGTCCTGGGAGAAGCCGTCATTTTGGGGTAGGCCATCATTCTTGCCAGCTTTGATTACTCTCTTAGTAAAACTATGCCATCTTCTCTGTGAATTCACTCCAGGTGGTGTTAACCAGGCCTGTGACTTTAGCCCACCTGTACCCCGATGACTAAAGGTAGATGTAAGATGTAGATCCAGCCTCTCAGCAGAGCACTAGGTGCTGATATGAAGCCATAATTTTTCACTCTCGTTCCTGCCATTCTCCCTGACTCAATTAAGGGACCACACTTCACAAAGCTACTCAGGCTAATGGCTAGAGACCTCCCTGGCTCCGCCACCTCAGACCCCTACTTCTTGTCCATTCCCTGGTCCTGCTGGCCCCTCCTCTGACACACACCTGGAGTCCCATCCTATCTCTGAACCCCATGTTGCCTTCATCTTTCAGCTGCCCCTACAGGAGCCATGGAGACACTGGTTCCAGACTTGAGAGCTGATGGCCAGCTGTGGGTATGAAAGTGTGAGGACACAGCCAGGGAGCCCCGGTCTGGAAAGAGTTCTGTCTCTGCTACTCTTGGTTGTATGATCTTCAGCAAGCTGTGTCCCCTCTGGGTCTCGGTTTTCTCCTCCCTAAAGCAGAGAAGAACTCTCAGCCTCACTGGGCAGCCGAGATGGTGCAGTGAGATAATCTTACCCGTGTGAAAGGGAGGAAGGAGGCCTCCAGGGCAGGTGAGGATTTCACGCTACAGGTGTTTCTTGAATGCCTACCCTGTGCCAGGCACTGTGCTCGACTCTGGGGAGGAGAGTGTCACGGTTTTTGTCTTTGAAGCAAGGTTGTAGGGGAACAGGTAGGCAGAAGGAGGTATCTTTGGCAAAGAGCATGATCACTAAGCGGGTGGAGGTGGCCTGGGGACGAGGCATCGCCCAGTTCTATCTGCAGGGGCCGGCAGTGCAGGGACAGGGAGGGAGAGAAACAACGTTCTACCTAAAGCATGGGGGATATCTTGAGAACCTCAAATATCAATTCCGTTTGGGCCCGAGGCCCAGGCCAAACTGGAACCTCCTTGGTGGGACAGAACCCTCGCTGCCAGACTGTAGGGGAGCCCCTCTCCTGCCTGGCACACAGCCGCCTTAGACTGGAAGCCCCAACCCCATGCAGGGCCTCTCCAGCAGGGACACCCCTCCCCAGGGGGTCAGGACCCTGGTAGAGTGTTTGGGCTGCTTCTGATAGCACTTTCCATGTGACCCCCAAATCAATTCCTGCTTGGCCTCCTCCAGGGACCCAGCTCTCTGCCTCTGAGGGAGGAGGTGAGGCCATGGCCTGACCTAGAAGTTAATAAAATGCCCCTGTGTATGTGTGTGTGCGCGCGTGCACATGTGTGCATGTGTGTGTATGTGTGTGTGTGTGAAAGGGAGACAGAGAATGAGTATGCATATGTGTGAGCGTCAGTGTGAGTGGGATAATGTGTCAGTGAATGAGTGCATGAGAGAATGAGTGTGAATAAGTGTGAGAAATGAAGGTGAGTGTGTGTGTAGAGCAGGAGACCTCCCTACTGCCCTGGCCAGGCAGCTGGACTAATGGTCCACTTCCCCCTGGTCCGGAGGCCTCCTCTGGGCCCCCAGCTGCCCTGATGGGCCTGGCCAACCCCGGCAAGCAACCCCCAGCCGCTCCCCATTAGGCTTTCCTTGTATTGTGCACAGCCTGATTCCTCGAGGAAATGGGGCGGCTGCTGGGAGCGGGGGTGGCCGCCAGCGGCTCCACCCCCTTCCCCCCATTGTCACTCCTGGCTGTAGCCCCTAGCCCCTGTGCTGAGCTAAAAATAGTCCCGTTCACACAGAGATGGCCCCACCCCAGGCTATGTGTGAGGCTGGGGTTGCCAGGATAGGATCTCCCCCCCCCCGCCCCCCGCCGGGCTGAGCCCCGCCACCTGGGTCAAACCCCATGAGGGCTGTGTGACCTCAGGTTGCCTTCTTCAGCTCTCTGAGCTTCGCTTTCCTATCTGTGGAATGGGGATAAGGACACTTACCTGCTGAAGTTGCTCTGGAGAGTGAGCAGAAGTGTGCTGTGTCCTGAGTGCCCTCTTCTTGCGCTGCACCGTGGGCGCCGCCTGAGTGCCGCGGAGACCGCGTGCCTGTGTCCTCGCCCCCACCTCCGGTGACTGCCGAAGACTTTGATTTCCCCGGAGCAGAGGAACTGTGGGGCACCTGGGCGTCCGCCCCTGCAGGTCTGTGCTGTGAGCCCCGGCCCGTGTGGTCTCTCTGTGTCTCTGACGTTGATGTGAACTCACACGGTGATCTATTCCAATCCCGGCTTGGGCTCGAACCCGAGTCTCTGACTCTAAGGGCTGTGTTTTTTCCTCTTGAAGGGGCTGCCTCCATGCTGATGACTCTGAGGACTTCCTGGCTGGGATAACTCTGCCTGTTAGTCCACAAACACATGATTCATCGCACAGGAGGACCGTGGGAGTGGGCGCTGAGGCCGGAGCTGGGGCGGGGTAGCCCCTGTGAGCCCACTTGGGAGGACAGCTGCGGTCAGTTGCCACCCGCAGCCCCTGAGCTGGACCTTCTGAGGAGTTACTGGCATGTCTGTCTGTCTGTCTGTCTGTCTGTCTCTTTGGCTCTTAGACACTTTGTTTCTTCTTTTTTTTAAACCATGAAACTTTTCAAACGTCAGTTCTGTATATTCAGAGTCTCCAACTCTTAAGAGTTGTTCTTATCACAATTTCAATTTCTATGATAATCCGTGTTCTCCATTAACCCTGGGTCCCTGGACAGGACTGAGACCTATTAACTTTTCTTCCTCCCGACGCAAATACCAACATGAGCTCTCCATGCAGACCCTGACACCCCGTGGGCTCAAATCCCCCCACTTGCATTGTGGGATTTGTGGGGAAACCTTGTCACCAGTTTCTGTCACAGACGTTGTCCATGCAGATTGAGTTGGCTACTTGCAAAAACTGCATTTTCACTGCAGTACCAGATGCCTCAGCTCTTTCTGAATGTATCTGTACGTGAAAAAAATCGGTACCTAAAGTTCTGAGTGATGGGTTTCCCTCAGGTCCTGGAAGTGACCGCTGTGACTAGCTTAGGACTCTCGGTAGGAATGTTATGCACACCCAGCAAGCTTAGGCTCCCAGACTGGTTCTTTCACAGACCTAGGGTACCCTACGCTCTGTGCGACCCTTTGCACTGCATTTTGACACTGTTCCAAGTCAGTGTGCAGAGAACTTCACCATTTAAATTAAAAATGGCTGCATACAAGGCTAGGATTTTCAATTTTTTGCACCATGGACCCTTTTTATAATCATGTGATGGGCTGGATCCTAAAATTAAACACCTAGGATGACAAAGGGAACCCATTGCACTGAAATGAGGCAGTAACAGGGTTTGTGGTGCCACACAAAACGAGCTTTTGTACCAGCTCATGAAATGATTAGAGGTGGAAGCAGGGCTGAGGTCCCAAGGGGCATAAATGTGAGGGTAACCGCTGTGATGTCAGAACTGTGTCTGCAACTCACTTGTGCCAAGGGCACGGCTGCCCCTGTTGTGGTTTGTGGTTCACGTTGGCAATTGAAGGGAAATGCTGCATTTCAGTTAAAGGTTAATGAATAGAAACTGGCTGTTTTTTTCCCCATTCAAGTTCACAGAATTCCTGAGTTCTGGCCCCCAGAGTAAGAGTCTGTGCTAAAAAGTGTGACTGTCCCTCCTTTTATTCATCTGGTCTCTTACTGAAAAAGCACCCTGTCTCAGCACTGCCCTTAATCTTATCATTGCACAGAAGGGGAAACCGACACCCAGGCTGGTGAAGGGACTGAAGTGTTCAGAGTC
Organism: Solenodon paradoxus; assembly: GCA_004363575.1. Classification (NCBI taxonomy): domain Eukaryota; kingdom Metazoa; phylum Chordata; class Mammalia; order Eulipotyphla; family Solenodontidae; genus Solenodon; species Solenodon paradoxus. The sequence goes on along the minus strand of RJWH01004558.1, from coordinate 32,572 downwards.
TAGTGTCTTGACTCCTGGCCCAGGCACTTGACCTGCTCCTCCCCCACCAGACTGGTGACAGGGACCCTACCCGCCTGCCAGGAGCAGGTTGGCAGCTGGTGTCCTGTCCTGAGTATGACCCGGCTCCTCCTGCGCCCTGCACCCGGCCCTGGCCGGCCCAGCTGTGGATGTGACAGGAGACTTGGCTCTGATTCACCCAGGCACATTCCTGGCCCAGCCACTGCGTTGTTATTTTTTTTAATTTTTTTTTTTTTATTTATTTTGGTGACTCTTTCTCCCACACCCCCAACCTCCAGCCCTTTTCCTTAAAAAATGCTCTATCTTTCCCCAGAGGGTCGCTTTGGGCGCGGCTTCTGGAGGGGAATGCGGCCTGGATTTCCTGGAGCTGGAGTCCCAGTACTGCTGCCAGCAACACCCCTGCCCCCAGCGTAACTAGGTTCTTGGCAGAAAGGAGGGTGAGCTGGAGCCTCAGTGCTCCCCCTCTAGTGGGCCCTGGGAGCAGAGGCACTTCGCTGGCAGTGAGGGGTTCACTGCAGCTGGGGTAGGGAGACATCTCTGAGGGCGCTGTGACCTTGGACAAGCCACATGTGATCACTCAGCTGCTTCCTCACTCCTTAGATTGGGGCTAAGGCTGATGGCATGACTGTGCACAGCCTTCCCAGAGCCCCACACCACCAGGGAGCAGGGTAGGGGGGTTTGGGGGATGCAGTTGGGACAGGGTGGGACCAGAGATCGTCATCCTTCATTCATCATGGGTCACCTCCATTGTGCTAAGCACTGGGGCTCAGCAGTAAACAGCCCAAGTCTGCTTTGTCCTCTTGAGGCCAAAGACAATAAACAGACAACTAAATGCCCCTCTGTGATCAGGTGGAGATAAGCCTATATAGCAGCATGTGATGGTGATGGAAGGACCTCTCTTCTGGGGTGTGAGCAAAGGAATGAACTCAGGAAGCGGGGAAGCCACTGCAGAGGGAGGAGCAGCGGGTATGAGGGTCCTGGGGTTGAAGCCAAGAGGTGAGGGAAGGAAAGGCCTGAGTGGCGTGAGTGGAGAGGCCTGGGGGCTTGGAGGTCAGGCAAGGACTTTGAGGTCGCTCATGGGAAGCCACCAAGGAGCTGACCTACAGCGATAGGATCTATAAAATTGGTGAGGATGTGGGTCTCCTGGGGGAGCACCGTGGAGGGTATGTTGAGGCCTATGTGGGACCTGGTGCAGCTCCCTCCTGTGAGCATGGGCAGGAAGCCCTCCGGGAGCCTCAGAAAGTGGAGCTCAAAGCGCTTGGATGGCTAAGAGGCAGGATCACCAAGGGCATAACTAGAGCTCTGCTTGAGGAGTCTGCTCCTTCCTTGTCTCCAAGGAGAGAAGCCATGTGCTGGAGGGTAGGCGCTGATGGCAGGATGAGCTTTGAATTTGAATGTGGGTGTAGCTTTGAATGTGGCTGCTCAACTCTTGGGGACGTGTGGGGTAGAGGCTTGGGATGCAGATGGCCCTGAGTCATCTACAACTTTTTCCCTACAGGGGACAAACCTGGGTTTAAGGGAGCCTCTGAGAGGGAGGGAGGGAGGAGAAGCCAGGAGCCACCCAGAGATGCCAGGGTGAGAGGAGGACAGGGGTCCTCCTGAGTGTCTCTGTGATCTCAGAGTGCCCTTCCACCATTCCCGCTACCCCAGAGGCGACAGGACCCCTCCGGTGTGCTCATTCCACTCTCTCCTTTCTCCCAGTCTCAGTTTCCTCATTTGTGAGGCGGGCACAAGTCTTGACCTGGCATTGATGGGGCTTGGGGGAGCGGTGATTTGTCATGCAGGAGAAACTTGAACAGACCTGTCCTCAAGGAAGAGGGAACCCTGTGTCAGAGCACTGTGCTGGGCACATCCCTGTATTAGCTGAAAGCTGGCAGGACCATGTCACTCCACTGGGGCCTCGGCTGGCTTCCCTGTACTTCCAGGTAAAGGACAAGCTCCTATCTGGGGTGCACAGGCCACCTGGCTCTTCCTCACCAAGGCCAGCTTGGTTCCAGCCTCCCAGCCTTGCAATGCTCCCTGCACCCTTTCCCCTTGGCCTAGTAAACTTCCACTCTCTGTTTAGCTCAATTTAACTGCCTCTTCCTAGAGGAAGCCCACCCCGACCTGCAGACTAGGTGGGGTCTTGTGCTGCATGTTTTAATGGGGTTGCCTCCTGCCCTGGAACACCCGGCGCTGGTGTAATTTCATGTGTTGGAGCAGCTACCTGGTTAGCGGCTCTCTGTTAACGGTGTGTATTGCATGAGGCAGGAATAGTGTCTTGTTCATGGCTGCATCCCCAGCAGCCAGATGTTTAAGAATTGCCTGTTGGTTAAGTCCATTTGGAAGGATGGAATCCTTTTGACAACTAGGGGAGGAGGTGGTATTATTCCCTTTTCACAAAGAACCAAAAGTTCAGAGATGTTATATAATTTGTCCAAGGTCACACAGCCAGAACACAGCCAGGATCAGATGGTGTCTGTCTGTCGGAGATTGTCTTCCTGCTAGTAGGTCCCAGAAAGTGGGCAGATGGGGTTGTGCAGAGAGAAACTACGACCATCTGGACAGGGAAGGGGTGTGGGGGCGAGCCCCACCCATCCGTGTTTTCTCCTTGAGGACGGTGGTTTGTAGCTGTTTTCCTCAAGGGCCACTCAGGTGACCTTCAGGTTGGGGCCTGCAGTGGTCCCAGGGGCCAGGCTGGGCGGAGGGTCCGGTCTGGCTGGGACAGCTTTTCTCGCCCCTTTGCCCGCCCGCTGGCTTCATGCACAGATTACAACTTCCCTTCCTCCGCTGTCTTACGCAGGCCACCTCCGGCTGGCCATTGTCTCATTGTTTGCTGAGGGAAGCTCCAGGAGGAAATTAACCTGCTGCTCACCCCAAGCAGGGAGTTTCACCCCCAGTCCCCGCTGGGAATGACTGGGGCAGGGCAGGAGGGGTGGGGCAGGTAGCAGACAATACAACAGGCAGCCTTGAAAGGAGTGAGCTCCCAGGCTGGGAGCTAAGCAAGCATATACTGCATCCACCAGCAAACATTTATTAGACCCTATCAAGGGCCATGCTCTGTGCCAAAGAACCGGACATACAGAGCCTGTGCAGGGACACATGTCAAAATACTCTGGGGACTAGGCAGTAACAGACATTCAGAAGCAGGTGAACAATAGGGAGTGGTGGGGCTTTTGGCAAAATGACAGCTACATGAGCCTCTTGAAAGTCTTTAGATTCCAATCTCTTTTTTAAAAGTTTTTTTTTTTTTTTTTAATTGAAGTAACATTGGTTTACAACTATGTATAGATTTCAAGTGTCTGGCATTATCGCTTGGCAACTGCATGTGCTGCATTATGATCTCCACTGAAAGTCTGGTTTCCATTCATCACCACACTACTGACCTCCTTTACCTGACTTGCCCTGTTTCTAATTCCTTGTTAACAAGGTGTTAGTGAAGTGAAATAAATACCCGGGACGGATGCAGCCTGTAGACTCCCAGTCTAGACCTTCAGGAGGAAATTCTTGTTCTGCGATGAACCCTGATCATTAGTTGTCGTAGGTCCCCATACTTCACCTCTGAGCCTGCTGCTGTCCGGAGCTGCAGCTGCAGCTGTGGTGGGTACTTCCCAGAAAACTAACGACATCCCATCTCAAATGTCCAGTCTTTTGGCTTTTCTGAGGACTTCGGAACTCTTATAAGAGAAGTTGATGCCTGAGGTGTCAACCCTCAATTATCAGGGTGTGGGAGTTGGTGGCAAGTGTCTCTTACACTGGGGCTGCTTTCCTTTGGTGACTCAGAAGGCCTGTATTGGAAACTGAATTAGCAACTCACCTTTTAATTTTTGCCTTTCCTCCCTTCCCTGTCTCACTCGTCCAGATTTCTTTGGCTTCCTGTGCTAATGGCTTTCCAAATCCTTGTCTCCAGTCCTACTTTGAGGAAAAACCAAACTAAGACAATCTCTAATGTTCCTTCTGCATGTGGTTTATTATTCAAACTGTATAGGAATCTCGCATTGAATGACTAGCCCTCTGTGTTTATAAGGTTTCATCACTAACTCTAGTCCTAAACCTAATCCTAGACCTTGACCCAGGCTTAGCTCTTAGACCTAACTTTATCTCTACCTCTCACCCTAACCCTACCCCTATTCCAGAACCCAGCCCTAGCCCTAACCCTTATCCTAAACACTAACCCTGCACATAACCCCAGCCCTAACCCTGGCAGTAGATCTGCCCTTCTCTGGTCCTAGCCCTTGACTTAGTCCTAGCCTAAATCTAACCTAAACCCTAGTTCTAGTCCTTGTCCTGGCCCCATCCCTGACTCTAACCCATCTGTAGGTCGTGAAGGCCACCGTTCTAAAGTGACCAAGACACACTTACCGGCCACATACTCAGCTATGCAAGAGATAAACACTCCATTTCTACAAGTGAAATTTGCTTCTCCCGAGCTTTTCTCTTCCTGATACCAGAAAATGTAAACAGATTTCAATCAAATCTAGACACAAACCAGTCATTTCAGATTGGAACTCAATGGAGTGAGTCAAGCTTTCCCCTTCCTCCCTTTTTTCCTGGATTTAAGTCCTGGACAGGTGGGGCCTCTTGGTGTTGGTTGGGGGAAGCGGGGTGTCTGTGACTGGGATGGTTCAAGTTGTGGCAGCCCCCTGGTGGCCTCCCCATGGACATCCCCTGGGAAAAGCTGTGCTCTCATTGACCTCGAGGCTCAAAGACGCGTAGGTCTCCTGCGCCACTGACTGCTAAGTTGAGACACATTTCAATTTTAATTGGGAAAAGATTTGAAGATTTCTTGCACCTCAGGAGGCGCCGGTGCATGCATTCACCTGTTTAATCAGATGTATTTTCTTAGAATCCATTGTGTGTTAGGCAGTGCCTGGCAGGGGTTGTGTGCATTTTATCTGGAGCTGTAACACATTTTGTAGCATTGAAAGCAGTCCCTATATTACTGTGTACATTTTCTCTTTCCCTTATTTGTTCGTGACCTCTATCACCTTAGAGAGGGGAATAATGGAGCAGAAATGGAAGAAATTCTTTTCTGAGTCTGAAAGGCCAGTGCTTTTCACTTATAAGAGTTATGGAGATTTAGCCAAAGCCCTGAGTAATTTGAGGGTGTTTGATTTATGCTGCTCTAGTTGAGTGAGAATTGATGCGTCAAAGTGAGTTTTCATCTTGAGGAACCAGATAAAGCCTATCTGAGAGATGGGGAGAACGGATGTGTCTTTAGGAGCATCCAGCTATCTGACTCCTCTTCTTTAGCTGCAGAGGGCCGTGCAGGTGCAGATGCACCTCCCAGTTTTCCTTTCCTTGAGGTATAGTCACGTGGCAGTTTCTGACAAAGAAACAAAGAAATATGTGAATCTAATGGTGTGTGTATGACTTCTGGGTCATGCGTTTCAATAAAAAAGGCACATTTTCTCGTGCCCCCTCTTTACCCATCCCTGCCAGGATGGTAGGAGCTGGAGCTGCCATCTTGAACCAAAAGATGGAAGTCACCCATGAAGGATGTCAGAGCAACAAAATGGAAGAAGACAGAATCCCTGATACCACAGATCGCATATCAGTTTGAATCCACTACTGGTTAGTGAGAAAGAAATCCATTTCTACCTTATTCAGCACACAGCTTGACCTGTGTTACAGTAACTGAATCAGCATCCCAAGTAATACGGAGAATTGGATATAAGAAACTATGGCGAATGGAGTTACTGATGTGTGGCCTGAACAAGCATACAGAAGCCCTAGTTTACCAAGAGAGATGGGAGAGCAGGACCCAGAGTCTTGCTTCTGGGTTGAACTAAGGAAATTACAAAGCTGATGTCTGAATGAGTGTGTGGACACCCTGGACCAGGCGCCTTTGTGAACACACAGGAGGTAGGGGAGTAGGTGACTTGAGGAGGTAAGCGAAAGAAGACCCTCAGAAGTGACCTAGATTGTTTCTAATCAGTGGAATGGAGGCTGTTTTGGGTATGGGCTGAGAGTTATACCTGCATCACATTTATTATTATTATTTATTATTATTATTCCTGGAGTCCAGTCCAGTAGTTCCAGGAGGCTGAGTTTCATCAGTAAATGTTTGTTTAGTACCAAGGCCCAGGTTTAGGGTCTTGGGTGTTGGGTGGCTTTGAACACATTGTATCATTTCTCTGAGCCCTGGTGATCTCACTGGGACCATAAAGGGGTTGATCTCTAAGATGTTCAAGATGGTGCTTTGTGCACTGATGCTCTTTCTGTGTCTGATGGCAAAGTGTTCACAAAAAATACAATAAAGTATCTGTTCCAATACATGGAGAGACAAATACATGGCACACACACATACACGCTGAAACAAACATGGGTAACCAAACTTCACAGTAGCCAGGAGGGAATGTAGCATGAAGGTCTGATGTAGGCTGTGGAATGGAATAGACCAGAGTTATAGCCCCATCTCCATCACTTACTAGCTGGTTTCCTTGGGCAAATGACTGTACTTCTCTTAGTCTTGACTTCCTGGCATTTAACACAAGGGGGATATTACCTACCTTTCTGTTTTCGTAGGAATTAAGTAATGTAATATATGAGGAGCACCAAACACAATGCCAAGCACATGGCAGAGACCCAGTTGATGATTATTTTGATGGGGTTGTGAGTCATGGTAAGAATTAAGTGAGCGGTAGAGAAGGAGAAGGTTAGGAGGTCTCTACTGGGGGACTGAAAAACCCTTGAGGACAAGGGAGACAATTAGAGGAGGTAAGTGCCAGGAACAGTGCAGAGGGGATGAGGTATGACTGGAGGGAGGAGAAAATAGCCACAGAAATAAAGTGGAACCAGGTTTCAGAAAATCATTCCCTCTTCACAGTCTTACTTTCCTCATGTGCAAAATGAGCTTTAACAATCCCTGCCTTTGGGCGTTGTTGCAATGATTACTTGAGATGACACGAAGATGCCTGGCTCATGGAAGTTCATCAAATATCAGTTTCATTCTTTCCCCAAGAGAGGGGACTTACAAAATATAAAGGATAGAAGGGCCCTAAAAGAATATCTGTGACAACATACACATTTATTTTCACATATCATTCATCCATCTGTCCAGCTATCATTTATCAATTTTTCACACATTCATTCAAGTACCAACAATTAATTCTTTGCTCATTCACCATCCATATAGCCAAATGTCCATTCATCTTTTACCCACAATCTATTCCTTATCCATCATCATGCATTCATCAACAACCTACCATTCATCAACCTATCATCCATTCTAGATCCATGCCTCATCAATCTGTTTATCATCCATACATCCATTCATTCAGCTACACAGCCAGCCAGCATTATCCCATTTGTCCATTTATCATCCATATATCATTCATAATTCCATAATTCACCAGCTCTAAGAGCAACTTACCATCTCTCAGGCATTCATTCATTGCTCCCCCATATTTCTTCATGCATCTATCCATTTATTTATCCTTCATCTATTCATCCATCCATTATTCCATTTTTCATTTGTCAGTCTACCATTTCTCATGCATCAAGTATCTATCCAATGTATCTTCCTCATTTACTTCTCCCTATCTCTCACTTGCACGCCAATCACAACCCATAATTTATTCTTCATACATTTCTTTTCCATCATCATCCATCATATATGCTTTTTCACTAAATATCTATCATTTATTAGCCACATCTGTGTCATTATACCTATACAGCAACATACAATTAATCTAATGATTCATCGTTCATTTGTATCCATCCATCTGGTCATCCATTTGTGTTTCATTTTCTGCATCACCTGCCAGGTAATCTGCACTAAGGATAAAGGCTAAATAATCCACCATTTGTCCTCAGGTGACTCAGAGTTTAGAGAAAGACAGACACAGCAGGAAGAATGCATGCACAGCGGGGTGTAATAGAGGAAGGGTTGTGTAAGCCCCATGGGCGGCACAGGAGAGAACCATAAACTCAGTCTGAGGGAATCAAAGAGAGTTCACAAAGTAGGTGGCAGATGAAGTGGATCTTAAAGGAAGACTAGAAGTTCAGCTGGTATTTTTGCGGGGAAAACATGAGTCCTAACATGAGCGAGTGACTGCATAATCGTATTGCGAATGAGCAGCTGGGCAGACACTTGTAACCAGGCCTCCAGCCTTCTAGACCAGTCGTTCCACTTCCCAGATCCGACAGGGCAGGTAAGTGAGGAAAGTCTACCTGCCGGGAGTGAGAGAAACCTTCTCTTTCAGGATGTGGTTATAGATGGGATGCAGAAGGGAATTTCCTTAGACTCAGCCCTCCAGCCAGGGAGAGGTGACAGCAGAAGGCCCAGGAGCTAGCATGGGTTTGGCAAAGGGAAGGGAAAAATGGCTTTGGGTGAGAGGCAGGGAGGAGGTGAGGTAAGGAACACCTAGGAGTCAGTTTCTGAGGTGAAGTTGGATCAGAAAAGACACTTCTAGAATCTCCTTGCTACCTTTACTCAGGTAATTAATCTTTTTCTACTCCATCAGCCTGCATTTTACTGTGCACAAACTATATGTTAAAACTCTGCGCTATGAGCTTGACATGCGTGATTTCATTTTGTCCCTCATCCCCAGAAACCTTAAGCTATAGTTGTTACTTTGATCCCCATTTTACAAGTGAAGAAACTGAGAGGCAAACCTGGGGTTTAGATATAGTCCATATGACTACAACTTCTGCCTCTTTTCCACTTGTCTTCTCTGCCTCTTACTCTGTATTCTTTGGGCCTGGTATGTTATGTTAGCGACTGAGGATGGAGGAGGAGAGGAGACTCCTGTGTGAATTAGACTCAAATAGACATGTAATAAAATGTATGCTTCATTATATTGTCTGCATCCCAGACCTTTAAGCGGTGCCTAGCAAACCATAGGCAGTCAGTAAATATTTGTTCTTCTTAGATTCTTTTGCAAAGAAAATGAATGATCAGTTCGAATAGAGCGCATATAGGTCCATCTGTTCTAACACAAAACCAAAGTAATGATAACTTAAGGAAGATCCATTTTTATTTTTCTCAGGCTTGTGTATAAATAATCCAGGAATAGCTTGATAAAGTTGTGGGTCTGAGGCTTCTGTCTTATAGCTCTGTCATCCAGAGATTATTGTCCTAGTCCCGTGTGATCTCAGAAGGCTCCCCCACACCTACAGCACAGCAAGTGGGCAAGGAGGTGGGGGGCGCACAGCTTAGAGGATGCTCACTCACTGCTGCTTAGATACCTCAGAATGCTGTTCACATGGGCAGAATTTAGTCACATGATTATAACTAATTGCCAATGGGAGGGAGGATGGGAAATGTAGTCTTTATGCTATGCAGTCAAGCTAAAACCTGGAGCTTTTATTTCAGTCAGAGAAAGGGAAAATGGTACAAGGGGCAACTAGTGGACTCTCCCAGGGATGAGAAGATGTGTGGCACCCACAGTCTCCATTGGATGAAGACTCCATAGGGAAGATACCACCTCTCCCATTGGACTGCAGCTCTGCAGAGGCAGGGAGCTGTGTTTCATCGCCCTGATGTCCTGGCAGCTTCTAGCTCAGACTTAAGGATCTTGGACAGAGATGCCATGATTTGATGGAATGAGAACACATGGGTTAGAGCGATTTTGTCTGGTCATGATCGCAGTGGAGAGGACTAAAGTTCAGGCTGGGTGTCTGGGAGGCGGCCAGCAACAGTGGGGAGACACAGGAAGATGGCCTGCAAGGGGGTTGCATTGGGTGAAGAGGCAGAGAAGAGTCTGGAAAGGAGGAAGCAATGTTGGGGGAGGGGAGGAAGAGATGGCTTAGTAATCACAGCTCTTCCCTCAGTAGAACAAAACAGCCCCCAGCACCTCGGCCACGACTATCTCATGGGCGAGGGCATATGGTGCCTGAGGTTGGGCAGGGGATGGAGGGCACTTCTTGAATGCCACCCAGGTCTGTCGGAGAGAATCATCTCTGATTTCCTTCTTCCTGTCCTTCCTTCCGCCCTCTCTCCCTCTGTCCCTTTCTTCCTCTTCTGTTTACTCACATTGTCCCAGATATTTGAGTCCTTCTTCCAGAAAGAATTGTATCTTGTACTGGGAACTCAAGTCTGGGTGTTCCGATTTGTCTTAAATTGGACAGCACATATCCATTCTCTCTTTTTCTCTCTCTTTGTACACACGTCTACACATAAACACACACATTTATTTATGTACATGTGGACAAACACACATACAGGTCTATACATACACACATACATATGCATCCATAATCACCTACTGTGTGTCTGAAGCTACCATGTTAGCCTCTGAGAAACACTGTGTCAAGCATATCCGATAAGGTCCTTGGCCTTGTGAAGTTTATGGTCTAGAAAGACAGATAATCACAAATAAATGCACAAATAACTGTAATTATGGAATTATTTAAACAGTGCTACAAGAAGTATAAAGTACTATGCGAGTATATTCACTATTTGTTCTAGCATTCACACACAAATATATCACAAGAGGGATTATGTGCCTTAAAAAATATGCCTCCGGTTCAAATATAAAATAAATGTGTCCATGGTTCTCTGTAAACCATGAGTTTTTCTTTAAATCAGCATGTGTGGGCCCCGCCCTCATGGGCACTCAGAGAGCCCCTGGCAGCCCTGGGGATGGAGCGACAGGAGAGCTGCAGCCTTGTGTTGTGTTTTAAAAAAGTCTTTGATTTGGCTCATCCTGTAGAGTAGAAGTTGGGTCTGTCACAGTCCACATGCATCACAGGGACTGGTTTGTGTCCTGGGGGAAGCAACCAAGATGAACAAGCAAATAAAAGAAAGAAGATGCTTCCCGCTTCTCCTTCCTCTCTCTCCTGCCTGCCTGCCTTCTTTCCTACCTGCACCTTTCCTTAAAAAAAAAGGGAACCAGTAAGGCATTAAAAATGAGTTTGAAGGAGAATCCAAAGAGAAGGTTGATCTATGTCATGAAACAGGCTGAAATTAATTTGCTAAAGATGAAAAGCTAGGCGTGCCCTGGTGGAATACCAGTTGAGTCCACTTCCTCTGGCTGAGCATGATCTACATACATTCTAGGGATCCAGTTTCATGTTCTAGGGCCGGGGAGAACAGCCAAATGAACAAAATAAAGAAAAAATAAAGTGCTTCTTCCTCTCTCTTCCTGCCTGTCTGCTTACTTGCTTTCATTTCTGTCTGCACCTTTCCTCTAAAAATAAAGCAAAACTGTGTTCTTCCAAGAGGGCTGGGGTGGGAGGGCTTCATTTGTGCCTACAGCAACATTTCTTTGCATCTCCATGAACAAGGGTTGTTTGTATTTCTACCTGTCTTGTTACAACATACAGAGATGCATGGGAGTTCAAAGCTAATGACCACCATGGAGTCAGTTAACCTGGAATGAGGGGAAGACAGGTGCAGCGCTGCACAAGACCCCCAATACTCTTTGTGGTTTGCTTTTGTTTGTTTTGGACATTTCAAAGTCTCTTACAATTTTCTGTATCAGACTGTGCTAGGTTCTGGAAATACAAAAGTAAGCCATATAGGAGAAGGAGCAATTGAGAGAGAGAGAGACAGACACAGAGAGAGGGACACACGGACAGATAGACTGTCGCCATGTTCCCTCATGTGCTAGAGGAGGGTGGAGGGCTGGGGAACAGATGGGGAACGGACAATATGTGGAAGCCAAACTGACTTTGGTTAACATTTAGTCTTCTTTTTTTTTCAGTCCGGGTCTCGAACCCAGGTTCATGGCTTACACAGTCTGAACTACAGAGGTTGAGGGGGGGTTTGTAATAGAGTATAAAAACACTTTGTACCCTGAGAAAAACCAGGATAACTCTGTTTTGTTCTAAATCCTCATATAAAGGAAGCCTTGAGCCTTTCCTATAAGTTACCAGCACTCTAACGAAAACACTCTTTCTTACTTCTGCAAAATGATGTTTGAAAATATGTGATTACATTTGCAGATATAATAATTAGGTGAGAAAATTGCTATTTTTTCTACTTTGGACAGGTTAGAATTCAGTATTTTTTCCCTTCAAATATCTGCTGTATATTTTAGTTGGTGATTTATTGTTTTAAGCCTGGACCATCTTATAAAACTTCTTTTCATGAAAGTCACTCAATGGAATAAAATAACGCAAAAACAAACAAACAAAAACTTCTTCTTTTCATATAAATCTTTGCTTGGTTTCTAAATGCTTTTGTGTCTGATTGTTCTTTGAGTCAATAGACAATTGCACACACACACACACACACACACACACACACACACACACACACCAGCCAAGATCATCACAGACCGTTGAAAGTGCTGTGGATTAAATAAGTGCAGCGCTACAACAGAGATGAACTCGGAAAGAAAAAAGGAATGCAAATTGTTTTCTGTAAGAGTCAGAGAGCACATATTTTAGACTTTGAGGGACATCTACTCTCTTCACCACTCTCAGCCCTGTCCTTGTAGTGTTATTGCAACCACAGATAATATGTAAATGAATGGGCATTTATGTTCCAATAAAACTATTCACAAAAACAGAAGGTGAGTTAGATTTGGAATATGGGCCATTCTTTACTAGTCCTAGGTCCCTTCTTTTCTACCTTCCTTTCTTCCTCCCTGCCTTCCTCCCTCCTTCCTTCCCTTCCTTTCTTCCATTCTTTTTCTGGTTTTTTAAGAGATCATTTTTTTCAATTTAAGTAGTAAGCATAATTCCCAATCAAAGTAAAGATACGTCCCAACCGTGTATATACTTGTTATAAAGTAATTGATACTCCTGGTCTCACAGATGCCCATGAGTATCCCACCACACACTCGCCCATGGGCATTGGGATGACGACCCACATACCTGAAGCTTGGGAAGGTCAGGTGGTGGTTCGGGGACTGCTCTGGAGCTGGAAGACAGTTTCTGGCTCCAGCTCTGCCACCTACTTGCTGTGTCACTTGGGGCAAGGCCTGCACCCTCCCTGGGCCTGAATTCCTGCATCCATGCATAGGCTGACCATACATACCATTTAAAAATAGGACAGTAGCATTTGCTTTCATATTTCCCAGCCATTAATTTGGTCTTGTTTCTAATAAACCAGGGGTGTTTGTAATGCAGGCAAAAAGGACAGTTAAGTTGTCCTGGTCCCAGTCTGTTGAGGGGACTCAAAAGCCTTGTGCTATTTTTGACTGAAGGAAACATGGCCAGCTTGTCTGTAGAGCAAAGAAGATGGCTGACTGGAATCTGACCATTTGCTGCTTTGTTCCTGGCCCTGTACTGGGCAAATGGCAAAGGGGTAGGCAGAGCCCAGCCTGGTCCTTTTTCTGCTCCCCTACACTGACCCCTGCTTTAAATAATGAATCATATGAGGCCTTCCTGAGAAGATGAAATTGAAGATGAAATCTGAAAATAAGAAGGAGCTGGACTCCCAAAAGAGAAAACGGAATGTATGAGGGTGGACAGACCTGGTGTATCTGAGAAACGGTAAGGGGCCAGGGGCTGAGCACGGGACTCAGGAACCAGAGGTAGAAGATGAGGTCGGGTTGCTGCCAGGGCCATGCCACACGGCACCTTGTCAAGCACAGTAAGGAGTTTGAACTCTATTCTATGAGCATCAGAAAGTTGTCGGGTTTTAAGTTATGGAGCAAACTTAGCAGATTTTAAATTTAAAAAGATAAATGACTGCTGTGAATTGGAGGGGAACACAATAGATGGGGAAGAGTAGCAAGGGGGCTCTAGTACTCACCAGGGAAAGAGGTGACAGCAGACATGAAAGAGGGCACTGGAAGTGGAAGGAATGGTTGGAATTGAGAGGCATTTGTGGGGGGTAAGCAGGATCACTGTGTGATTTATCAGAGACAACCTCCTCTTCCCATTTCCTGCTGCATGATGTCTGGAATCCTCTCCCTGTTGACCAGCTCTGCATGAGGTGGCCCCCACGACTATCTGTCCTCACCCTCCCTACTACTGCCCCTCACTGCCTTCTGCCCCAGGGGAATGCAGGTTCCCGCAGCAGAGCCCCACAATCTCTAGCCTCTCCCCATTACTGTCAGGTCACCAGCTTCTCCCGGTAGACTGATCTCTTTGAGGAGCTGACCCAGCCCCATAGGAGTGAACAGTCACAGCATCCTGATTGATGTCAGTTGTCTGACAGAATGAATGAAAAACAAACCAGCACTGCCCAGCATAGGGCTCCATCCACATACACATGGATGTGTACACATGACGCACACAGCATCGGTTCGTTTATATGAGAATGAATGAATCAATGAATGAACAAATGCATGAATGAATTTGCAAGGCCTAACACCAAGCCTGCTTACATAACAGGTGCTAATGTATATTTGTCTTTATTACTTACATTGTGAATAAGTAATAGATTTACGTGACTCCAAAACTACAAAAAGAGATACTGTGAATAGTCTCATCCCATCCCATTTCCCTCTGTGGTCCCTGCCTCTTTTATTTGTCTTATCTTTCTAGAGTTTCTTCATGCAGATTTATACAAATTAAAATATCGTCATTCGTCACCCCATGCTTGGTGGGGGGTAGTTGGGACTGAGCAGGGGGTACCAGTGGTCAAAGGATTTTGTCCAACTCTCACTGACCTTGAAACATGAATCAGATCCCCAAACTCGGGCTCCATCATGGCTGGAGCTCTGACCTCCCCACCTTCTCTGCGTCCTGGGAGGCTCAGCCCCACCAGGGGAAGGGACAACCTGCTCCCCCACTTCCTGTGAGTGGGCTGGTTGCAATGAGGTCTACCTGAGTTGCTGTGGGTGGAGCCTCACGTCATGGAAGAACACCAAACTCAGAGCCAGAAGCTTCCTCCCTTCCCAATATTCCTTCAAGTTGTCACTGAGGAGAAAGTCTCCACTGATTGCTGGTGTGTTTTTGACACCTCTCGGCACACACTTCCCCTTTCAACAGAGTAGACCTCCGCCGCCTCTGAGCCTTCGGGAGGCAGCTGGATCTGGCAAGAATTTAATGGCATTGTTTTGTTTTCATTGTACTTATTTTTATGGTTACCTTCTATTTATGGCATGAGACACTAGTTTTCCATTTATGGATGGATCTAAAGTTTCCTTTCGAAATGAATATATTTATATTTTTAAAAGAAGGTCCGTTTAAAGAAAAATATTATGTAACTGGCAGTACAGGTGGTACTCAGCCATGGAAAAAGTTATAAAGAGGTCTGTGGTGGGCTGAAAAGGGAAAATGCCTCTCTGGTCAAGGCCTCTCCCAGCCCCTATCTAACAGAAAGGAGGGGACTTTCTCAAGGTCACACCAAATGACAGGGACTAATAGCCGGACCTCCCCACCCTCCTGGGCTGGGACATCTTGTGGCAGAGGAGTTGAGCAGAGGTCAGGGATCATGGCACTGGCCAGCGTCAGGGTCCCAACGCTGGCCAAGTCATGGATTGGCAAAAAGAACCAGAGCTGGGTCCTGAAGGAGAGAAGAAAGGTGTTCATCAAGTGCTGGCCATGCAGTGAAGCCCACATTGGGCACTAGACTTACCCCCCAGGAACTTGGAGATTCAGGGGAAAGACACACCCTACAAAAATAACTCAAGTTCCTGGAAGCAATCTGGTAAGGGCTCCAACAGAGACAGTGCAGGAGACCTCTGGCGCCTTTGCCGGGTGAGTGGCCATGTCACCATTTTCTTTTGGGGGAATCACACTTTCTTCACTCTTGGTTCTTTTATGCCTGGCCAGGCAAACCCCACACACTTCACATGTGGGCACATGACCAGCCTGGTTAATCAGAATGCTTCATTCCTCTGGCCAGAGGGATTGTCTCCAAATGGGGCAGTGACCCATGGCAGGCCTATGGAGGTCTTCCCCAGGACTTTTGCTGACATGACCAGGGAGATGACCCCCCACACGTCTGCAAGGGTTTCCAGAAGGTTAAGTTATGAACCAGAGCTGCTGGCTGCCCTCTTACACTCAAAGAGGAGGGCCTCTCTGAGAATGAAGATGACGTGGCACAAAGTGGGGATGAGAGCTGGAGAGAGAGGTAGAGCTCGGTGGATACTATAGGATCGCCTGAAGGCAGGTCTGGAAGTCACTAACTTCTCTCTAGTAAATGATAGTCTGTCACTTATACTAAAAGCAACCTGGCTAATTCCAGGAAGAAACCACGTTTTCTAGGCGAGTTGGAAAACGAGAGCGATTCGAGATGAAGATTTGTCTGGGAATCCTTTCTTGGGGCTGTAGGGTTAGCACAGGGTTTTGAAAATGAGGAAGATTTGGACATGTGAAGACGGTGGAGGAACATACTTCCAGTGAGGGGAGCAGCTTGGTCAGAGGCTTTGCCGGGGACCAGCGGTACCCTGCAGAGAAGCATGTACATGCAGTTGGAGAGAAGAGAAGGGTGGAGAAGTTGTGGAGAGGGGCTGCAGGGAGGGCTGTGCCTGAACTGTGCCGAATTCAGTCTGCTTCTCCTGCATCCTCCTTCTTCGTAAAGTGCCCGTCATCTGCACTGAGCCACCCACATTTATTCAGCAGCTACTATGTGCTAGACATGCGTGAAGGACAGGTGAGGCAGCAGCTTTCATTCTTATTGAAGGGACAGGTAGTGAACTCAGAAAATAAATAAATATCCTAGTGTCAGGGAGTAATAAATTATGGGGCAACCCCCCCAACCCCCCGACAGCTAAGCCAAGCACAGGGGCTAAAACTCAGTGGAAGGCTGTTTGGGATGACAGAAAGTTCGGAAAATGGACTGTGGGGAGAGTGCACAGCATGGTAAATTATTTAACACCACTGAGCCCTACACTAAAGTGGTTAAAATGCGAGTTTTATGTTGTCTATTTTACCACAATCGAAACAAGGATCGGTGGATGGGTGGCCAGGCGGGTCTCTCTGATGGGGTGGTGGCCTCTGAGCAGAGGTCTGAGCAAGAGCATTAGTCTTGAGGATATTTTTCCGAAAAGAAAGGGTAGAGGAAACTGCAAAGGCGGCGGCTATGGGGCTGGAGTGTACCTGCTGGCTTCCAAGGAGCAGGTGTGCTGAGTCCTGGGAGCAAGGAGGTGAGGGTACGGGGACTGCAGGAGCTTGTCCGGGAGTGGACTTCGGATTTGCTTTGAGAGCCCTGGGAAGAGGCTGGAGGGTTGGGCAGGGCCAGGACACGGATTGGTCATTTCTGGTCCAATTTTCCTTCTCTCTCGGTTTCTTCAGGGCAGTCATCCCAACTCAGGGGGCAGGACTTCTCCCCTCCTGGCTGCTGTTCTCTCGCCCTGCCTTCGGGATCGCTGCCCCACTGAGGTCATCGCTGTTTTTTTAACAAGGATTTCCCAAGTGGCCTCTGTGCCCCCTGCCATCCCGGTGTCCACTGTGGCCACCGGCGCCCTGTCTCCCTGTTCCTGTCACCAGTCCTGCTCCTGGGGCGAGCCACGACTCCCCGCTCTCCAGTCCAGCTCTCCTGCCACTTCTCTCCCGTCACTCAAGCCCCACCTCAGCCACTGTGAGCCTCCTGTGAGGTCCCCTGTTGCCTCGGGCTCTCTCTTTCCTCAGGGTTATTTCCTCTACACAGACTCCGTTTACCAAGAATCTGCCCCCTCCCTTCAGGAGTCCCCCAGTACTACTCTGCAAAACCTTCTTGACACCCCCACCCCCCACTGCCCTTCCTCTTCTGGGGTCCCACCACCCCCTCTTCCATCTTCAGAGCCCCAACACAGTCAGGCAGTGCTGCTGGATCTAATTGGAATGCCTTTTCTTTTTTTAAAGGAAAAGTGCAGGCAGGCATGAAGGTGAATAGGTAGCCAGGAAGAGAGAAGAGGAAGAAGCACTTTATTTCTTTTATCTAGTTGTCCATCTTGGTTGTTTCCCCAAGTCCCAGGACATGAACCTGGGTCCTTGGGATGCATGTGGACTCCACTCAGCCAGAGGTGGCAGATACAGCAACTCCTCTTCCAGGGCATACCCTAATTTTTTTTTTAAAGGAGAGATACAGGCAAGAATGAAGGCAAGTAGGCAGCAGGCAGGAGGAGAAAGGAGGAGGAAGCATCTTTTATTTTATTTTAATTTAGTTGTTCACGCTGGTGGCTTCTGCCTACAGGATCAGGGACTCAAACCCAGGGGTATGTGGCCTGTGGTCCTTCAAAGGCAACTGACCTAACGGTTGCTCCACCAGGGCATGCCCCTAATTTTAATTTTGACAAATTTGATTCACTCTTCTGAACCTCCAGTTCACTGCTTCCTTGATAGTTTCAATAAATATTTGTTGAATAAAGAATAGGTTGGAATTTATATTGCAGAAACAATATTGCCACCATCACGTAGGCAAGCCAGACTTGCTCTGTGCCAGGCTAAACACGTCAGAGTCTGGTCTAATTTATTTTTCACAACCCTAGGAGGAAGCCGCTGTAATTAGCCCCATTTTAGAGATTAGAAAACTAAAGTGTGGTGAGGCTCAGCAGTTTCTTCCAGGGTCATGTAACTCAGAAGGAGCAAAGCTGGCAGCCCAAAGTGCTCTGTTCAAACATGGGCACATCACCCAGCTGGGAGGGGTCCAAGGTGGAGTCTCCCAGAGTCCCTGAACCTTACACGAAGTCAGCTGTCCATGGCTTTTGATGGGGGGCTGGGGAGAGCAGGCCCAATGCTTTCATAGAGTCTCAGAGGGATTCTTGATAATCCCTAAATTTTAAGATGCCCTTCCGCATAGGTGGGTGGGTAGAGTATTTGATTACTGGACTGATGAGGTCCAAGATATGCTTTTGGAAAGATCACTTTGGATGTTCATTGCAGCATTTTTAATAGGAGAAAAGTTCTGAAACATCCTTAATGTCCACCAAGAGTGAATACATTAGTTATATGATGGAACATCCTTCTATGAAAAGGAATACTATGCAGCAATAAAGATGGATGAGGAATCTCTTAATGCACCAGTATGGAGTGATTTCAAGTATATTTTTAAGTTAATGAGGCAAAGTGCTGATCAGGGCATATAATAAGCTTCTGTGTGTGTGTGTGTGGATTTTTAAAAGGAGGAGGTATGTTTATAAATCTAGGCATTCCCTGGTGGCCTAATGGCTTAGTTCACCAAGCGTAGTCCACATACATTGCAAGGTACTTGGTTCAAAATCTAGGGCCCAAGGAAACAAACAAGATGGACAACTAAATAAAATAAATTAAAAAAAATTTTTTTCCTCTTTCTTCCTGCCTACATCTTTTCTTTAGGGAAAAAAAAAGATTATAGATCTAGATTTGCATCTATATGCTTAGAATATATTTGACAACATTCCTAATAGCCAATGGAAATCCTACCTCATGTGATTTTTATGATTAAATGGGTTAATAGCAGAACATTGTTTTAGGAGTGTCAGACACATAGTAAGCACTAGGGGAGATTTTGCTGAATAAAATGCAAATTTTCCCTGTTATCTGAGAGTACAATGCTCTTATAGGTGTCATTTGAAAGGTTACTTTTGGGGCCTGGGAATGCTCAATATTATTTCCATATAAATTCATGGTAATAGGGCTCCCAGACCTGAAAAATAACCTACGAAATTATACCAAGCAGGGACCTTCTACTTTTGAATAGCAGAGAAAGCCTGTTTAATAAAAAAAAAGAAAGGAGTCATCGCAGAGGACTGGACCCAGTTGACTGAATGGCAGGGAAGAGACTTATGCTTCGCAGATGCCCTTAAATTCCCTTTGAATTTAGTATCACAGGCAAGTATTTTTTGATATTTTTTAAAATTTAAAAGTAAATGTATAGGAAAGGGGGGAAGGCGGTAGTAAAGGACACTGGAACTCTGGTGGCGGGTGTGGCGTGAACTATGGATTGAGATGCAATTTCAGTATCTAAATGAGTATGGTGGACTAAAGAAATAATAAATATTACTATTAAAAAAAAAGTCCATGTATTATATAAATAAAAGTTCACCTGAGCGTAATCACGGACTGGAAGGAGGTGGCACCCAGAGTCCCTGGGATTTAACTGCAGTTGATCACAGGCTACATAGTGTGGCGTAAAAATCAAGACATGGAGAAAAAAGGGAGGGGGCACCCCCAAACCTCCATGCTCCACGGGTCACTATAAAAAGCACATTTAAAAACACCAGACTGGAAACGTTTTATTATTACTATTATTACTCGTTTTTAATAGCCAGAGCACGCCCCCTGAGGCCCGCTGCAGCTGCGAGGGGCAGTTCCCAGGTGATGTCAGGCCTGGCGGGGCGCCAGCCAGGCCCCTTGGAGACCGTCTTGGTGGGTTCAGCTTGACTGTTTTTCCTTCCTGAGACTTGAGGACACCTTCCTGTCTCAAAGAAAGCAGCCTTTCCAGGGCTTTCTGAGAGCCTGGGGCCGGTGGAGGGTCTGGCTGAGAGTTGGGGGGAGCGGTAGGGAAGGTGGGTGAGGGTGGGGGGTGGGTGGAAAGCTGCACTGGGGGTGAGGGGCGAGAGAGAAAAGACTGGTGGGCTCTGGGTGGCTCCTTAACCATCCCACGGGGTGGGGGGTGGCGGGAGCGGGGTGCGCCTGGGGAATCTAGGGCCGCCTCCCTGACCCACCCGGGCCCAGCCCTGGCTGCAGCCTGGGGGATGCACTGGATTGGGGTGGGGTGGGGGGCGAGAGAGATGTTCCCACGGAGTTCCCAGCTGGCCAGGCCTTCTCTCCTCTAACTCTGGGCCCATCCCTCTCGCCGCTATGGTGAAAGGCCTGTTGCCAGGATCTTCCCAGCTTCCAGGCGGCCTGGGTTTTCTGCAGCCGGACAAACAGCAGAGGCGGGGTCAAGGTCTAACTGTACTCCAGCTGGGGGCCCTCAGGCGGCCCCACTCCTAACTGAGCCCCCTCTATAAACTGGGTAAAATCGACCACGTGTGTGGTGTGTGGATGGAGGCCGCACAATGCCTCTTGGACATCCCGTGGGTATCTGCTAAGCTCCTACTATGTGCTGGCACCTGGGACTCTGGGTGCTGCAGAAGCTCTGTGCGGGGGTGGTGGTGGGGGTGCTCTGGCCCAGCCCTGTTTTCTGGGAAGTGCTGCCGCCTGCCTTGGAACCTAAGCACTTAGCACGCGGGCAGCAGAGGAAGAAGGATAAGAGGCCTGTGTGCTAATGTTCTTGCCTCCCTGGGCTGGGAGGGGGCGTCTAAACTGTCTGCATCCTCTTCTGTCCACTGAGGCCCCCTTTCCTCTACTTCACGGAGCTGCTCTGGGTGCTCAGGGAACTGTGTCGGGGTTATCGGGTTACCTTCAGAGGAGACCCAGGACGTGAAGGAGGCCGGTCATTCATCTGACAGATTCCTCCATTCTCGCATCGTCCCCGTGTGCCTCAGAAACACCTGTCATCACATTTGAATTCTTTGCTCCCTGCCTGCTGTTTTGATAGACTGTGACCTCCATGAGGACAGGCACCCCATCTGTCTTACTCTCTCATCATCCCTAGAGTCTTCTGTGGTCCACAGAGCGGAGCAGTTCAGTTCATGTTTGTTGACTGACTGAATGACGGATGTTTGGAGCCACCTGCTTTAATTTGGTCTCTGATGTTAAAGTCTGTATTTTCTCTCCTGCTGAATTTTACCTCCTGTAGCTCAAGTCACAGCCTTCAGAGCCAGAACCCCTGGACTCAAGTCCTGACTGTGCCATTGTCTAACTGGGTGATCCTGGGCTTGGTGTTCCAGGCTGTGAAGTGGGAATAATAACAGTACCCAACCTGTGGGCTACTGCCAGTTGAGGTCATCTGTGTAAGTCACTGAGAAGTGTCTTTGGTTCTTACGCTTATTGCTACTGTGATGGACAGGGTCTCAGACACACAGAATCAGCTCTGACTTGCTGTGTGGCGTTGGAGATGCACCTTGCCTGCTCTGGGCTGCAGTGTCCCCATGGGTGACCTAAAGGGCTCTGAGGAGATGCCCTCCGGAGGTCCCTCCACGGAGAGGCCCCAAGAGTGTCCGTTCTGGGAGAACCCAGGGAACAGGCAGTTTCCGGGACCCATCCAGACTGACTCCCTGGGTGTTGGCTGGGCCCGGGGCTCCTCTGGGGTGAAGACCCAGCTGGGCAAACACCCTTTTCTATCTTGTTCTGGAAGCCCAAGTCCAGTCAGGCCCTTTCAGGACCAGACACAAGCTGGTGGGGCAGCGACTGAGAGCCCAGCGGGGTCTGCAGCCCGGAGACCTGCTCAGACCCACTGTTTACCAGTCACTCTGTGAGCTTGGGCAGTTCTTTAACCTCCTGTGCCTCAGGTTCCTCATTTATAAGGTGGGGTGATAATTGTACACTCATTGAGTAGGCAATATTAATTTAGATAAGCACATAGGCCAAGGCCTGAAACATAGGAGGCCCTCAGAAAAGAAGTCAGCCCTTTTTCCAGCCTAGAGGATATGGCATTCAGGAAGAAAAAAAAAGCCCCCCAGTTTACCAGCCTTTCCTTCCACAAGGCCTGTCTGTCCCTATCGACAAAGCATCTCTGGTCCACTGTGTACAGGCTGTGCTGAGATGAGGAAACCAAGACCCAGAGAGAGGAAGGCAGCCATACTCGTCACACCGGAGCCGTGGCCAAGCTCAACAGGCCAGGTCTCCTGACTTCCAGCCAGTTCACCCTCAGCGCCTCCCCAGTTTCCAGGCCCTGCTGGCCTGCCCTCTGCCCCTGACCCCCTGGGAGCCCGATCCCAGGCCCGTGGGGTCTACAAGTCTGGTCTGGATTAGACACGCTGAGAGCAAACGCTGGCCGCCCCCCAGCAGGCTGCCTGGCGGGACCCGTGCTCACAGCTGCTAAGGCTCACGGGGACATAAATCATGGTGGCAGGGGGCTCAGAGGCTGGGACCACCTTAGCCTCCTGAAGGGCACAGGACCCTGACAGTCATGGGCAGGGATGCCTGGGTCCTCTGGGGGTGTCTTCCCTCGTCTGTAGGAGAGCTGGATCCGGGGCAGCTCCGAGCAGACCGGGACCACTGGGCAGGTCTCCTCCCAGCAGGCCAAGATGCCGACTGCCTTTAACTTTTCCACCACGTACAAACCCACAGAGAAGCGATAAGAGTAGTTCAGAGAACGCCCATGTGCCATTTACCTGGGTTCACAACCTTTGTCCTCTTTCCACATTTGCTTTATTCTCCTCTTGCTCACACAGAGGTTTGTTGTTTTTTTTTTTTTCCTGAGGCATTTGAGAGTATGTCACCTCCTTCGCGTTCCTCTGTCCCTTAATAACATCTCAGGCTGTGTTTCTTACACTCAGGGAAATCCTTTTCCACAGTCACATCGTTCTCAGATTCAGAAAGTTTAACGTTGACATGAGACTTTTACCTATTGTTCTTAATTCAGTTTTGTCAACAGTCCAATAATGTCCTCGCTAGCGTTTCCCCCTTCACGCAAGACCCAGCCCAGGTCCTGTGTCGCATCTAGCTGTCCGGATCTAGACTTTCGTCATCATAAAATCATGAAGTAAAGCAGCAGGCGCAGACAAGGTGGAACAAAGTCATTCCGCTTTCCATGCGGGTCCTGTGAAGTGGGGTTTTTAAAAGTCCTCTGCTGTGTCCACGGTGAGGCTCTGTGCTGGTGACCATTCCCGGGTGCTTGAAAGTTAACTTGCTAAATATACCGTTATTTGCAGAATTCTGTTTTGTGTTTTTATTTTTTCAGTCGAACAGGAGCCTCATTAACTGGAAGTGGCCTGGGCCAGTGAGGGGAATGTAAAGTGCTGGAGGCTCCCTGGGCTGGAGGAAAGGGCTTTGCCTCTCAGCCTTGCTCAGTTTCTAATGCTGTGCACCCATGACCCATGACTCTCCCTCTCTGTGCTTCCGTTCCCCATTTCCTCTGTGTTGGCTCGGTCTCCTCAATGCAAAATGATGGACTCTGAGGTCCTTCTTGTGCTGCTGTCTAGAGACGTGTGAGTGGAGAAATGGAAGTCTAAGTCTCCCCGCAGGGTCCTAGAGTCCGGCTGAAGTTGGCCATCCACCCGCTCCGGCCTGGGCTGCTTCTCCCTGAGCTGCCATGCCTCTGGCCCTTTGCTGGCAGAGCTTGCAGAAGCCTGGCTGGGCTGGTCCATCCTGAAGGTGCAGTGTGTGTGTTGCGGGCAGGGGCGTGAGGCCAAAGGCCCCCAGGGGTCTGGCTCACAGCTGTGCCTCTCCCAAGTCACAGATAGGGGGCTGGCCTGGCAGTTCACAAACACTCAGAGAGATTAACTCCATCACCCAGGAGCGAGGTTTGAGAAGACAGCACACGAGAGACCGCTATGCAGCTGGGAAAAGTCTGAACCAGCTCTGAACACAGAAGGGGCTCCAAGACAGACTTCAGAAAAAAAAGTCCAAGTGCATAAAGTCCCTAGAATGCTTCTCCACACTTGTGCGGAAAACCGGTCCTGGCTAGGCCCTCACCTAATGTCCTCAATAGGCCCTTGGATACTTGAACTTTAAGCCAAACAATGGGTAATGAAACCAGGTCCTCACTTAATGTTTTGCTCAATGTCAGCTGGGATTTTTTTTTTTCTCATCGGCGTTATGATGAAATGACCTTATTTAAGGACCTGCTGTGTATGTGACTTGCCTGCATATGCAGAGACTCAGCAAGAATCCACGAGTCCCTGGTTCACAGCCTTTGCCTCTGAGAGCCGGACTGCCTGGCTGGGAGGAAAGGAGACTTATTGTCAGTTTAGTCTCTTCGCTGTTTTGAGGGAGGAAAGGAGACTTATTGTCAGTTTAGTCTCTTCGCTGTTTTGAACCGCAGACTCTGTAAGGGTGTTACTTGTTTCAAAGGAAATACGATTGAAAGAGCCCAGTCTGCGCATAAGGTCCAGAGGAATGCTGCTCGTGGCGTTTCTGGGTCTCCGGGTACACAGGTGTGCACGGTTTGGGGAAACGGGAGCTGCACACGTCACGGCCAGCGCACTTTCGGGCCGGTAAGTGATCCTCTGATAAACTGCTACCTAGTATGCGGTCAGAGACTTAAACAATCATGTACACGTTAGTGCACGTTTTCCAAAAACTGCAGGATTAGTGTTAACCGTGGTTGACTTTGGGATGGGTGATGTGGCGTTTGCGGTTTTTACAATGACAAGCTGAGCAGAGACATCTATAAATACTCCAGCAATCGTCATTAGTTTGGTGCATTTCTGGAAGGACACACAGGAAAGTCTAAGAGCAGTTACCTTTGGAGAGGACTCTCAGGCAGGACTTTTCACTGCATACGATTCCATACAACCTGAGTTCCTCACCTGGTGGGTTACTGGTCTGCTAAAAACTATTTATTAAAGTAAAACTAACTGTTATCCTGCTCAGCTGTTCTGGCTGGGAGACCCAGAGGGGTCAAGCAGCTTCTCGGGCATGTAGGGGTCACCCAGCAAGTCTGATGGCAGAAGTGGGCCTCCAACCCAGAGCACCCGTGTCTGCTCTGCCCCCACTCCCAGGTTTCCTGTCATTGACCATGTCACAGTCCTTTTCCTGTGCCTCTGCCAGGGCTGCCTGGACCCAGACCTGGGAGGTGCAGGGAGCGCAATGTGCTTTCTTAATTAGTTCCCAGAGGGGGAAGCGCCACTGCACTAGGACACAGGCCCCCTGGGGCCCTCCGTCCTCTGCGTCGCGTACCCACAGCGTTAACCGTGGTGCTTTCACTGCCCACTCCGTCCTGGACTGTCAATTCCAGGGGCCCTTGTTGTCCCGGGGGCTTCGGTGTTTGTCTGTGGATGGAGGGGTCTCATCACCCATGTGGCGTTGGCACAGACAGCACTTGCTAATCTGTGTGTTGGTCTGCACAATGGGCAGCCCCTTCAGGTGGTCAGAGGGAAGGGCAGGGTGGCAGAGCCGTGGATGCAGACTGGACCGGAGCCAGGTTTTGGTCAATAAACACGCGGTATAAGCGTCTGTTACATAAGTTTGAAAACAGGGCTTTGAAGCTACCTTGGTGAGGAAGGGCGGCTACCTGGCCCCTCCCTGCCTCCCCGTCCCTCCAACCTCCCAGGCTTCTCTGGTCCCAGAGGGGCAGAGTTCCCACAAGAGAGCCAAGAACTCCTGGTGTCCAGCTGTCCCATCGCTGTCTCGGCTGAATCTGGAAAGTGGGACGCACCAGCCCCACCTCTGACGGCTGCTGGGGAGAGCATCAGGATCATGGGGCTGGCACCCCAGCTGGGGCTCTCGAGGGCAGGGGGAAGAGCTGGTCAGGGGCTTCGCAGGTGAACAGACCTCACATGGCCACCCTGCCACATGCCAGTTGCGTGACAGCCGTGTGTGCCTCTGGGAGTCATCATTCCTCCATATTTTCTCAGTTTGAACAATCTCCTGTTAGCACACACTGCACATGCAGAGGACTGCGTGCCCACAGCCCTGCTGGGGAGACATGGAGGACAGGGTGTGGCATGTGCACATTCGGAATAAACAGCTAAAGGAATGAGGGTTCCCTTCACCTACGTCCTGACTTTGGATGGACGCTAAGCTAGACTAACAAAAATTCGAGGCAGGGACAATGTGTTGATATTTGTGTCAAGGGGGATATATCTTTCCCCGACCCCGTATGTGCTTGGTGGGTCACAGGGACTGGGAATGTCACAGAGACTGGCGCTGACACTGCCTCCTGGGAAATGGGGGCCAAGGAACGTAGGAGACAGACTTTTCACCACACCCTCCTGTACCTTTTGAACCATGTGACTACATCCTTAATCAAGAATAAATAAAATTAAGGCTTCTTTATCAACCACACCAGATACCTAACAGACGCTCAAGAAGACTGTGAGGGAAATTGGAGGGTCTCTACTTTCGGAGAGGGGGGTCCTCCTGCCTTCCCCAGCCCCACCCCCTCAGGGCACAGGGCAGCACCTGCGACATCCATGCTTCTCCCAAGGCCCAGGAGAGGGGCCACCCCTGGCCTCTGCTGTCCTCAGGCCCCTCCCTTCCTCAGCTGGGAACATCTTTTATTTAAAAATATCTTTTATTTTAAACCCACCAATTCTCTCTCTCTCGCTTATACACACACAAGCACGCGCACACACACACACGCACACACACACACATTCTCTGTCACCAATAGTCTTTGTTTTTCCAAAAGTTCTGCCTTGTCTCTGACCAGCCAGGACTGGGGCCGGCTGGATGGGTCCTCACAGCCCTCCACATAGACGGAGAAGTTCCAGGGGGCCTTCCCAGAGGGTCAGGAGCCCAGGCCATCGTCCTCGGGTCCCTACGCAAAGAGGGTTGGGTTCGGCTCCTGGGGTCTTCTCCCCTGTCAACCAGTGACTGGCCTCTGGCTTCCTTCTCCAGGGTCCTGCTCGGAGCAAATGCCACAGGGGTCCAGGCTCATCTCCTCGACATGCGTAGCGGGGCCACTCCCCTCACCTTCAAGCAGCTGCCCCCCAGGTCACGACGGCCACCCTGCAGGAGGAGAGGAAGAGGCATTAGGAGGTCTGACCAGTTTACCAGGAACTCTGCAAGTAACTTCTGTGTCCAGCAACAGGGGACTTGATAGAGAAGACATGGCCACATAGTGAGGTTCTCCACAGCAGGAGGCAAGACGGACAGGAAGGATATTCATGGACAAAAGGAAGGTGCAGCTCTGAGTGACTATCCTGTGTGCCCTCAGAGAAGGGCATGTGGGGAATTGTGAGCAGATGCCTCTGAGGAGAGGAATTTGATGATGGAGGGACAGCATGGAAGGGAGACTTTTTTTGTTTACCTCTTTTATTACTTCTGTATGTGATTTGCTGCTGAAAAATAATTCAATATATGGGTGTGCCCTGGTGGCCTAGCAGATAAGGACACTGGATATAGTCTACATACATCCCAAGGACCCAGGTTCAAGACTCAGGGCTGGTAGGGGACAGCTAGGATGGACAAATAAATTAAATGCTGTAAAATTCCAATATATTTAAAATCATAGTATTTTACACTAAAAAGCAAAACAAATCTCACAGTGGTTCTCCCTACCGCCTGACTCTATGCTCAGTGGCTTTCTCAAAAATAGACTCTGGATTCTGGTTTCCTTGCCTTCACTCCCTCTGCCAGGAATATGCTCCCTGGTCCCTGGGATGACTTCTCTATTCTTGCAATTGCCTCGTGCTTCCTGCCTTTCCTGGGACATTCCACCAGAATAAAACTCTGAGGAGGAAGAGGGGGCCTCTCTTTTGTTTCTCCTTCAGTCTGGGAGCTCAGACAGGGAACCATCTTCACTCAGTGGCTCCAGTTCCAGTCCAGGGATGGGTATGGAGCAGGTGCCAACCAATGCTGCTTGAGTCATGTTGCCGGTGGAAGCCCAAACAATGGTGGCAGCACTAGGAACTGTCCTCTGCCTCAGGGGCAGTCTCAATCGCCTGAGGTCTGACATGGGTTTCATCCTACCCCTGCTTATGAGGCCTCCAGTCATTGAGTGTCTAGCTCAGAGGCACCCTGCCAGTTGGGGAGAGAGTTGGGCTAGAAATCCGGGGTATCCCACAGTCTATCGTGCTTCCAGGACACGACGGTGACTGCAATCCCACTGTTAACGTTCGCTGCCAAAGCCTAGCTAGGAGATGATGTTACAGGCATCCTTCTCAGCCATCTAGAAAAAGAGCTGACCACCTGGGAGCTCTGCCCCTGTGCCTGCACTCCTGGGCCCAGGTTGAGGCAGATCCATCCAGATGTGAGCCCAGCCTCCCTGGAGGTTCTCCAGGCCCAGGGACAGCATGTTCATTCACAGTCAGGGCTATTTTGAGGGCTGAGGCCACAGTCCCAGCAGAGCCTGGGGCTTGGCTTCTCAGACAAAGTCTGGCAGAAGTGCCTGAGAAGGGCGGATGGGGATGGGGGAGGGGGTGTGGTGTTGAGGTTGGGGATAGGAAACGGGCCTCCCAGCTTTTCACTCTTAGTCCTCAGGGACAGGGAGAGTCACCTCCAGACCAAGTCTGGTGGTCATCAGGAGACCCAAGTCCCATAAGAATACTGGGACTCTTCACTTCCCAGAAACTCAGTTTCTTCATCTGTGAAATGGGGACACCCCATGATTGTCACCCCAGAGAGAAGTCCAAGCGTCTTATAAGCTACTAAGGGCATGTAGTAGAGATCCTGTCTAGGCCCCAGCTTCTTTGTCCCTTAGGAACTCAGTGCCCAGGGCTCTGGGAAGCACCATGGTGTGGAGATGGGCTTCAGCGAGACCGGTCCTGGTTTCAATTCCTGCTCTGTTAGACCTTGGGCCAGTGACTCCACCTCACTGAGCTTTAGTTTCCCTGTGTGCAGAGTGGAGTTACTGTGAGGGCCACACATATTAACACAGGTAAAGCTTTAGCATGGTGTCAGGTAAATGGTCAACAAACGGTTATTATTGTCAGCATCACCTGGCAGAGTTTCCTTGCCCCACTACTCTCTGCACTTCTGCTCCTGAGTTGGGTACATCAAATGGGGAGGGCCTTCAAGATGACACTTTCCAAACCCCACCCCAGGTGTCAAAAGAAAAAACCAGGACAAGATAAGGTCTTTCCACCTCCCCGTGATAGTTCTACTGCAGAGGGCCTCACTTATCTCTCCTTAAGCAGGAAGATGCTACAGGGACTGTTTCCATGGTGACCTTGACCCAGACAAGCCTTTGGGAGGGAGGCGGTGGCTCAGAGTGAAGGGGTAGGGTCTGGGGTTTGGAGCTCTCTGGCTCCCACAGTTCAGAAGGGAGTCCTCCAAGAGATTCCCCAAGACAGCCAGCTTTCTTCCAATCGAACTTCTGAGGGGCCAGAGCTGGCCAGGATCGCCCTTTTCTTATTCCCAGAGGAGACTGTGGAGTCAGAGCATAACTTCTATAGACACGTTTGCCTGGGTTCTTGGACCCATAGACTGATACCAGGGAAGCAACCAGAACCAGCGGAGGCCTCGTCATCTGTGAGACAGGCAGGAGACCAGCCGTGATAGACACCCCTCCCTCTTCCCAAGCAGGCAGGCCCGGGTTCGAATCCTGATTCCATCAGGAGCCGTGTGTCTCTGAACCAGTGATAGCATCTCGAAGCAGGTGGCATAACCGCAGCACCCCCTTCCCCGGTTGCTGGGGGATTTTACTGAGAGGTGTGAGGAGCGTTCAGCATGGAAGTCAGTGCTCAACAGGGCCCCTGTGATTCTGCGGTAACCTCCACGTCCTCAGTTCTCCACCGTCTTCCATGGCTCCGCTTTTCCTTCTCTAGGTCACGTTTTCCGACCCCACCTCCTGCTCCTGGAACACCTTTTCCTACCCCTTCATCTGCAGGCCTCCTTTCCCAAGCATCTGTCAGGAGTCTGGCCCCCAGGTCAGGGGCTTCCTCTGGGCTCCCCCCGACCTGCTGCAGCATTAGACTACAGTGCCCTTGTCTTCATCTCCACAAGAACCCTGGCTGTGGTGGGTGGGGACCACAACCTGCTTCTGGGAATGTTCCTGGAGCTGACAAACAGTGGCTACTGGGTAGTTAAGATCTGCTGATTGAATGAATATTGAAGGGTGATCAGGGTATCACTGAAGGTCCAGTCGGTTCTTCATCTCCCAAGAAAGATGCATGAAGACCCACCCCGGCTTTCCTCCCCAGCCTGGGAACACTGACCAGGGCTCACGAATGGGACAGCAGGGACCCTTGAGAGTACAAGTCGGAGCCTAAAAAGACACACTCATGACAAGTGAGGCAGCCGTGGGCATGAAAGGCCAGACTGGGAGTCTAATGAGCTGGAAGGGAGTGATCTGAGGCCAGGACAGAGGACGACCTAGGGCAGCCATGAGAACCAAAAATGGGTGGACTGAGTCCACCCTCCCCCATACCCTTTCACTTTCCAAAAGGCTGTGGGCCAGTCAGGGGCTTTCTCAGCTTCAGCTTTCCGCTGTATAAACGGTAGCTGCTGGAATCCAAAGCTGTCACACACACACAAGCTTCCTCACTGTAGGAAAAGTCCAGAACAGCAGGGGACAGAGGCCAGGGATAAGGCAGGCTCCTTGGGGCCTGGGCAGGAGGAGAACCAGCTTTCAGCCAGGAGACTCCAGGCAGCCCCAGCAGCTACCCAGCCCACCCATCCCTTCCAGCCTGGTGTGCTGGCACCCTCACCTGGGACACCACCAGAGCTGGCTCCAGCTCTGCCTGACTTTCTCAACAGCATGCTCCGGGACACTCTTCCTTTGGGGCTGGGTGTCCTCAGGGAACACCCTTCATTGCTTTTGCTCACCAGCTGGGTACCAGTATGGAGCACGGTTGACTTTTCGTCTCAGCATCCTGACCTCGGGTCAGGTCTTTGGATGGGACAGTCACTTTATAGTGGGGCTAACTGGGCAAATACATAGGTAGCAAACCCAGAGCTCTGACCTCTGCGGAGTAAATATGGGCACGTGCTGCTCCTCTCTGAGCTCTGACCCTCATCAGTGATAATAACAGAGGAAACTCCCTACCAGACCGGGGTTCTCCTGAAGTTTACTGAAAAAAAACGGCCGGGGAACACACCACGCATAGGGACACACTCAGTAAACGAAGGCCGCTGTGATTCCTTCCTCATGCCCTCTCCCCAGCACGCTTTTCTTAGGAGGGGGTCCCTCCGTGAACTAGCTCTAAACCATACCCGAGGCCAGGGCTTTCCTGCACCCCTTGTGTTTAGGGGGCATTAAACGAGAGGCTCTGTTCCACACCAAAGCCTGGACTTGGCGGGCCGCACCCCCGAAGAACTCCATGTCCCTTCCTTCTCTCTGCACTAGGGTCTCTGCCCCCACCCTTTTTTGCCCCTGGAAGGCCCGGTCCCCGGCCAGTCCCCGGCCAGTCCCCGAGCCCGGCGGCCGCTGTACTGGAGCCCGGCTCACTCACCCCTTTACGCTGGTTGCTGAGGCAGAAGGTGCAAATGGAGCGCGGCTGGCGGCCGCCGTCGGGGGCGGCGGGGACGGCGCTCTTGGTGCTGCCGGCCGCTCGGAAGCACGGCTGCCCGTCGTCGGCCGCTTCGCCCAGCAGCAGCACGTTGGCCAAGTGCGCGATGTAGCTGGACGCCAGGCGCAGCGTCTCGATCTTGGACAGCTTGCGGTCGACCGGCTCGGTGGGGATGAGCGTGCGCAGCGCGGTGAAGGCCGTGTTCACACTCTGCGTGCGGTCCCGCTCCCGCGCGTTGGCCGCCTGCCGCTGTCGCACCACCACCACCGGGCCGGCACCTCCGCTCGCCCGCCGCCCGCCCCCGGGGCCCGGGCAGCGCCGCGCCGCCTCCAGGCCCTCGCAGCAGCCGAACGACTGGTCGGAGGCGTCGCTCTCGCTGCGGTTCTCCTCGTCCTCGCTCAGCAGCCGCACGTCCGGGTACAGCACGTGCGCACCGACGGGGCGCAGCAGCGCGAACGCCATGGGCGCCGGGCTGAGTCCCGCTCCCGCGCCAGGTTCTACCGCGCCCCGCCGTGGCTCTCGCGCGCTCCCACGGCCCGGCCGGCGGCCGCCTTATAGAGCGGGGCGGGGCCAAGCACGAGTCCGCCCCGCTCGGGGCGGGGGGCGCCCGCCCTGGCCAATGGGGAGGCGCACGCTGTGTCCCGGCCAATGGAGGCGCGCTCACCACCTCCACCTCCGGCCCCTCGCTTGAAAGCAGCCCGGGAGCTGTTGGCCCACCCCCGAAAGATTCCAGTACTCTGGTGAGCCCAGCAAATGCGGGGGTCTGGGTGGGTGGAGTGGACTGTGCCCCAAATCCAAACTCCGCATCTGCAGCTTCCACCCACAAGGACTGCGGGCAGTCTCTCTGGGCGACTGCTTTCTTGTCCAGAAAGAAGATCGCCAAGAAGTTGTCTGGCTTTTTCGCCATCAAATTCTGAACACTGGTTCTGCAGTTTTCG